>JAODJX010000100.1:732265-742860 GCA_026776945.1 Isichthys henryi | reverse complement strand
GGAGGGCGGGTGGGGTCAGACAGTTGCAGAAGGAGACTGAACTGCATGAGATGTGAGGCAGTGGTCAATCACATGATGTTGCATCAAAGGTAGTGTAGGATTTTGGCCCAATCGCCTCATGTGAGGGGAAAGCCTACTGTTCTCAGAATCCACACGTTTATCAATATTTATCAGAGCTTACATCATCTTCATCTGTTTGCCTATTAAAACAAACACAAATGTAAAACCCCCTGCCCAGAGAATGGTACGGCACTTCCCGCAATGTCCTACAAGACGAGTGAGTGTAAAAGAAAACTCAAATTTCAAACGCTGCTGCTTATTTTGTGTATCAGATAGAAGGTGCCAGATATAAGATATTCCGTCTTGGTATCTGTTACTGGTGTGTCTTAGGAAAATGAGTGCAGTGTCTAATTGCTACAGAATGTGGTATAAATAGCCCCATAGAATTCTCTGAATGGAAACTGCATTGTGATCTCACAATAGAGGCTGATGCAGGAAGTGCCCATCAGTCTTACTCTAATGGGGGGGGGGGTGTGGCTTATTCTAGGACACTGTCACTGACTGCATTGGGCCCAGTGTCCAGCAGTCATTGCCCTGATAATGTAATGATCTGTGTGGCCACAACATCTTCTGCATTAAGAACCCTTTGGCTCTGGGAAGTTCCCTCAGAGGTCAGTTGCCAGGGACTCGATGCAGTCGATCTGCTGACTTGCCAGCTCGCAGGTGTTTAATGTTGACTCAGATCTGGATGACCTCTTGTGTCCTGAGATGGGAAAAGAGGATGGAGAAGATAACTGGATTATTTTCCGACTCAACATGATTCTCAAACCGACAGCTGTGTCACGTAATCAAGGATCCAAAGGACACTGGTTCCTCTCCAGCCCTTGTAGCTCTGTAGCCCAGACTGGGCTCCAGTAGAACATGCCTGGCTTCTTCCTGCCACTTGCAGCACAGCTGATGTCAGACAGGGTAACCCAGCGGATAAGCGCCCCCTAGGGGTACGCTGAGTCCCTGCCGCTGTGACCAGGAATTCATGTCAATCTTCATGATCAGAGGTTTTGAGCTTTCAGCAAGATGACACAGAGTGACAGCATGTCATGAGTACGTGCCTGAAGTTAGCTTCCATTAGCTTTCGCATGCAACTGGATGCGAATAATGATCTGATGGTACGAATAGGGTTAAAATCGCTAAAGCAGGTACCCATGGTAGCTGCTCATGCATAAATACACATGAAAAGGCTTGGAAAATGCTGCCGTTGCTAAGTTTAGCATAGCTTCCAGCTCCTTATTCCTTGGCTAGCTGGCAGACAGCTGTGAGAAAGTCACACTTTAAAGGAACATCCTTTTATGTATAATGGATCAAAAGCGGCCCGTGTCAGCAGTGAAGGGAGTGGCCCGGGAGGCCGCCAAGTCCGGCCGAGGCATTCCTATCACAAAACAATGCCAGGGAAAGCTAGTCGGATACAGAAGACCGACGCCAGCAGGTGGCGCTGTTGGGGGTTGGGGTGGGGGAGGTCTCCCAGTGATGGGACAACTGTAAGTGACCTATTTTTGAAAATCATTGGGTTGTGATTTTTATTCATAATAAATGGAGGAAGAGAGAGGCAGGATGGAGCAATGCAGGAAACGTAGCTGTGTAAATACGAGTAGAGGGTGAGCCGTGCTTCAGGCCTCCGCCCCCGCGGGTCACTACCGCCACCCAGAAACCCCGGGACCCTCAGCCCCACTGCCAGACCCCAGAATCTGATCTTCGGCACGTAATGTCTAGTGAAAAGAATTTCTCCAGACATACGCTAATATAAACACGAGGACAGCCCGCAGAGAGGGGGAGCTTACGGTTCTCCTGTTTATTCAAGATAAAATCCAGGTCACCATAACATTTATTTCCATTTACGTTCCTCAGATTTTTCTCGGAAGTTTCAGGTGGATGTAAAATGGGTCCCTCTTTGTCCAGGAAGTTCTCTGTAGAGAGATTCGTCTTTTCATCCTGTGGATGACCAATCATCATGTATCTTTAGTATTTGCAGTGGCATGTGACTCTTTCTTCAGCAGGTATCTTAGGACAGATATTTTAGACAGCATATATAGAGAGTGAGTGTAACGCGCGACACGATATACTGGTGATATTATACTGGTGCAGTGCCGCCTTCTTCTGGGAAAAACCTCTCCCTCACATTCCCAGTGGGCACACCTGCATGCAGAGGAACTGGCCACGCTGTCCTGCTCTCGCCACAGATGGTTCGGCGCTTCCTCCTCATGACTCACATTGGCTCCGGGCAGGAAGTAGCTGTCCACTTTGCACGTCCTGCTTGACGGGTCACGTGACATGGGCAAACCCAGCATTTTCCTGACATTCGCCTGCCTCTCTTCCATAGAGACTATATTTAAACATATGTACCATGCATTGAAGCGTGTTCCCAGGTCTGACCCACTCTATTTACCCGGATGGTAAATGGTGCCTTCAGAAAAGGGAGAGGAGGACAGCACGAGGGGCGCGGGGGGGCAGGCTGCTTCAGAGTAACCGTGGTAATATATAGCATGCTTATTTATAGCATTAAGAGCAGTGCTGGCTTCAGGGACATGGTATTTGTTATAGTGTGGGACAAAAGCAAAAGCAAAACCTTCAGCATTGTAATAATCACACACCAAACTGGGCATTAATGTCGTCCCCCCACCATGAAACAGATCGGAGCGTGTTTATCTCACAGAAAGACAAAGGCGGTTTTGCACTTCCCTGTTTGATTCCTGTCATCCATCAAGGCATCACTGGCCCTCAGATGTGCTGGGGTGGGAGGGGGAAGGAGACCCTTTACTGTCTGTGTGATGTGACTTTCGCTGTAGGGGGAGGCATTAAATCGCTACTCCCTTCCTCCCATGGGGCGTCTGTGGAAGCCTGTAGGACCCTGCGATCCTGGCCTGTCCTCTTCGACAGGAAGGGAATTAGGGGACAACACGTGTATCACTGCTTAACAACAGCTTTTAAAGATTGAGTTAAAAGCTACAGCTCCTCTTTATGAGGGAAATCTAACAGGGCGCTCGATGCATTGTTACTCATCTGACATGCTGAATGATGGGCCAAGCCTCATTCAGCGTAACTGGATCGCAATCCTCCACTGCAACAGCCAGGGGTTTGATTAATCTTCTGAAAATAGGATCAACTCTAGAGATATTGTGCGCGCAGTGCAATGAGACAGCCCAGACACTGGGGGGCACCACACTGACGCAATGTGGATAAGCAGTGTATCATGATCAAGTGAAGCAATTATGCCTTAATGTCTTAGTGGTGCCTTGGTTTTCCTCTTCTCACTGTCCTTACCAATTGCAGTTACCCAAATCCCAAACTGCATATTCCCCAACTGGAAAAAACTGCCACGCTGTCCATACTGTAATGGTCCTTTGTTGCCTGTGCTGTCTGGTTTTTCTGTAGGTGCCACAGATAAGTCAATCTAAATGAACCGATTCTTGCGACCTCAAAAGGGGAAAAAACTGGATGTACCCCTTTTCCCTCGTCCTTTTCCCTGGGAACTTTATTGACTTTCCCACTCGAGATTTTTCGAGGCCATGATCTCTAACACAAATAAAAGATTAACAGCTTAAGTGTGGAAGGCAGCCTGTTCTGGGGCCTGACCTCCCCTGTCTGAGTGCTTGAGGCGACTGCGCATCCAGGCAGAGAATCCCGCCGGTGTCAACAAACCGGAACATTCCATCTCGATGGATCTGGTGTCCAACGAAGGGGAACGCTACACTCAAGGAATAAACAGCTTGAGAGCTTCCTGGGCTTATGCAACTACACATTCACATTATTTACCAGTCTGTCTGAGACTCTGTGCAATTCAAATGGTGCTATAAAACTGTTAATTTTTAAGTGATTCATCAGAAGGTCCCACTGGAAGTTTTACTACTAATATTACTCTTGCATTTTTTTTGTATGTGTCATCTATAGAGCACATGACTGATAAAAACACACTTAAGATGTGTGTGGAGTAGCTAAATTGAAGAAACGAAAAGTAAAATGTGGACATGGGCAGGAGCTGGGATAATTTGCTTGATTATGACCACGCTGTCCTTCTAAATGTGTGCTAGCTTTGAAATTCGCTTAATGCCACTCTCAGCTGAGGAGTTTCATCTGCTTTCATGTGAAGATTATGAATTCCTAATGAATACCGGCTCCTGTGGAATGTCTGCTGGTGAAAGTAGGGCAGCTCAGCTATTAATATGGAGTCAGATGGTAAGCTGTACCAGGGTGAGGAGGACAAGAAGCTGTGTGTAGCAGATGCTCCATGGATGCGTGTCACGACATATTTTTCCCCCTCTTTCTCAGAGCTGTGATAAACCTTAAAGCTTATCATGTCATACTGTTCCTGCGAAGAATAATACACACGGGACTTCAGACCAGGAGTAAACATTCAGACAAAGGCTTTCTGCCCCAGCTAGCCCTGGATTTGCAGTTTAAAGGAACCTCACTGGCAATGGAGAGCGATGTTTCGCACCTGCATTATGGCTGCTCTCGTAAGCAGTTATATAAACCATGCAGCAGCCTCCAGCGCTGGCTGGCTGTGAAGGTCCCCTCCGCCTTTCACCTCGTCGTCTCCGTTATATTTATTTTACCCTAATGTGGGCTGGAACACCCTCAGAGGTTAAATTCAGAGGATGGAAATTTAATATCAGCTCTCTCTCCCAGGAAACAATTCTCCAGCCTTCCCCGCTAACACGAGATTACCGTGGAAGACTCCGGTGCCCCTGCGAGTTGGTAATATCAGAAGAATGTTTCTCTCCTAGTTCCTCCCCTTGAGATGATCTGTGGGTGCGTGAGGAGGTGCAGATTAGCCATCTATCCATGGTGGAGGATTTAGGGTTCCTGTGTCAGCTTTAACCTGCTTATATCTGCTAGGAGACTCACCTCCTGAAACTCAATCCTGGGTTTGAGAGTCACTGGAGGATGACGCTCATGTTGTGTAGATCTGGAATTATTGAATATCTTGTAGAATCTCTGACAGCCTTGAATGAACCTTGAATGAATGAGAATGAAAAGTCTTCATATCTACTCATTTGCCTCATATCTTCATATCTTTCTTGCATGCAGTAGTGGTTTCCCATCCCAGTTTATTCTATATATGATTTTGAAGTATTGTGTGGACTACTTGGTTTTATCATATGCTCTACCCTGCCTTCTTTGTGAAGACATACCATTCCATGCTAACTAATTCTCTGGAATATCTGTCATAATCCTGAGAAGGAGTTTCCTCTGCTCCTCTGAGGAGTTGCCTCAGAAGGTGTAGATAAGTAGCTAGGTGTGCCTGTTCAAGGCTGCAAGCACAATTTCAGTCTTCAGTTTTAGTTTTTGGTGAGCGCTCCCCTGTCAGCTGTTCAGCTTTGATCACCTGGTTGATTGGTATTTTCCCCATCTCTGTGCTCTTTGGGGGCTCCGTGGTGCCATGCTGAGGACCTAGAAGCTTACAGAACCCATTCAGCCTGGTGCTGTCATGTGCATCAGCCGGCCCGCAAGGTATTGCTCAGTACTGACCCGAGATGGGGAAGTTCTCCGGTTCCGAGACAGTTTTCTCACCGTTTGTGTCAGCGTGTGAGGTGAGACTGACAGTTCTGAACGTGTTTCTTAAGCTCAGTCTTTGAGATATTCGTCTGCATTTCGGGAATCAGCAGCACATCTGTTTTTAAACGTGTTGTATGTAGCAGCCACCCAAAATAAAGACTCGGCCCCCCAAAAAAACCACGGAAGCTCCAGGAATCATAGGCAATCTGTCTGACAGACGAGCGCTGGATAGGATATGAACTCCTTGCTGCTATTTGTACAATCTGCCTGGCTTTTCTCGGCCCTGTCACATGCAGCCCATGGGAGGTCTCTGCGGAATCTCTCGGAGATCAGTCACAGGTCACTCCTTTGTAACGACCGTGACCTGTAGGACTGTCTCGGGTCATGGCTCTTCTCGCCTGACAGCATCTCATGGGAAATCACGAGGTCATTTCCAATGCGCTCCGAGCGCCACACACATGCTCATCCTCACACCATCTAGTCAGGCACATTTCTTTAGGGGAAATCTGGGCCTTCGTACTTCAACCTGAGAAAGAGCAGCGCAGTCGTGCAGGTCTGCTTCCATCACATTACATACGTGACATAACTGGGGCTCTTACTGGAAAATTGTCAGCAAAATCTCCATTTTTTAACATAGTCATCATGTCCTCTAAGTGTAACCATTTCAGGTTATTTTTATTCATATGCCAAATTTTCAGACTTGTGTTAAACTTTGTGGGAATTCATGGGACAAACATATTACAGCAAAATGTGGAAAAATGTCTGTTTATAATTCAGAATTATTCTGTTTTGGTCACGTGGTCCCGCTCAGAAGCATATGGACAGGAATGTGCCCAGACTCTTTCTCTAAGTACCTGATGAAATCGAGTGAAAAGACGTTTTTATTTTCTGTACTACCTGAGCTTGAAACTGAACCTCGAAGATGTACTTTCTTTATAAAGTAAACTATGGTGATGCACTAATACAAGCATGCAGCGATTCTGGAAGCCATAGATGGACAAACACCCATCCTGTTTCACTGAAATCCACCCGCAGGTCAGTTCCCCGTCTTTTCCACCACCGAACCTCCTGCTCCGCAGTATTTCTGAGTGGTTGTGCCTTCATGTCCCATCTGGCTCCTCAGCCGTTCCGATGCCCAGGTGCCTGCTCTCCTGACGACCCCACAGTAAATAGCTGCATCCATGCCTCACATATGGTGGTCATCGGTTCTCCTTAACCCATAATGTCGCATGCAACTGTATGTGAATCTGGTGTAGTACCATCCGGGCTGGTACAGACATGTGGCTCTCTGGTCAAGCTCAAATCATGCCAGTGTTTGGGGAACCTTCTTTGATTTCAGGGCAATGGGGGAGAGGCCAGCAATAAACTGGACGAGATCAGTCAGAGAGCTGGGAACTCTCTTTCTGCAGACAGCAGAATCACTTTCGGTAGACAAACATTTACACACCCCCAGCCCCGCTCCTTTGTCGGCATGAAGAGCAACATTTGGTCTGGGGGGGTATGGGGCCTCGGAGCTGCTGGCTGGGCTGCCAGTTCAGCTCGGGCTTTACTGTACTGAACAGAATTACCTCACTTCTGTTTAACTGCTTTTCATTGCTTAGTAATAAAAATTCTTAGACTTCGGTGCCGCGTTGGACATTTTTATTACTTTCTTGGAAATGTGAGAAGGGGGTAAATTCTTCAGGCTGGAAAGCACGATGTGAGCACGTCTACATGTCGTGTGGGAATCCTCTCAATCCGTCCTCACCAAAGCTTACCCCCACATAGTGTGTTGGGGGTCTGTGTGGGTTACTGTCGTTGTAACGCTGTGCCTCACACACACTAAACAAGCCCTGTGTGACACCAGATCTAGTTTGTTTAATAATCTTCTGGATTAAAAACCACCTCTGAGTTTAGAGATCTTTTTCAGTTCACCAGCAGCGCTTCTCTGCGCTTCCACACACGCGCTGTGGGGTATAACGGCTGCTCTCGCAATAACTCACAGCCGAGACACAGAGGTCTTTTATTTCCAACCTTCACGGGGTGCTGAACCCCCCCCTCCCCCCCATAAAAACCCCCTCTCATCAGCCTGTGTGGCCAAAGAGCTGATGGAGAAATATTTCATCCTCGTAAAAATCCCCCAACTTGCGCAGTCAGTGAAAAGAACCAAAAAAAAAAAGAACGTAAGAAAGAAAGGAGAGAGATAGAGAGACAGAGAGAGAGGGAGAGACAGAGAGCCCAGATTGAACTTCCCTGCAGGAAGAAATGGAGGAACTGCAAAAGAAATGTCCACAGCAAATCATGGCATGGCCCACAGGAAGTGCTCTAGCTGTCCGCTGGTGGCTGTGGGTCAGAGCCGAGGGTCCTGGCTTGTGTGAGTGTGCAGTTGGGTTGCCATTTAAGAGCCCCCCAATACACACACACACACACACGTAATTATATCTATGTGGGGACTCTTCATTCATTTCTATGGGGAAAAGTCTAATGCCAACATGACTGACCTTAACCCCTACCCAGTCTTAACCTTAACCATAAATAACCAAACAAAACGCAAGAATTTGGGCACTTTTAGTTTTTTGATTTCATTCACAGTTCTTTGTGGGGACCTGGAAAATGGTCCCTACAATGTCAAAATGACAGGCTTTTATCACATTATGGGGGGCATTTGGTCCCCACAATGTAATATAAACATAATACACATACACACTCATGCTCACAGTCAAAATCTCTTTGATGCCCAGCAGAGCATTTGGGATCTAAATTTGATCTTTGACCTGGCTTAGGGTGGAAGGATCAATGGCAGATTGTTTCCCATAATGCATCTCTTTAGGGGAATATGGTGCATCAGGCAAGCTCTGTGTAGGAAACACCCATCTCACTAATGTGCTAAAACAATCAAAACAAAAAAATGAGGCCTGGGAAACGGCTGCCAGGGAAATTCCTCCCTGATTAATGACAGCACTGCTGAAAAATACAAATTAGCAAGGAAAAACAAAGCATGATTTAATCTTTGTCCTCATGTCCTCCTCCTGTAAACTGCTGGCATTTGTCTTAATTTTGTCAGAAATGCTTTTGTAAGGGTCTCACTGACCACGCACATGCATGTGCCCCCCCCCAAATACCGTGCCAGCTGGGGCCGTTTCCCAGCGCCAGACCCTCCTCTCCGAGGGGGTGCATCTGCAGATCATTGCCAAGCTGCCATGCCTTCATTCACTGGTGCAGACGCTTAGGGTTAGGTTGTGCATGGTTGGTGCTTACAGCTGCTTGTTTTGTCCAGTGCAGAAGCTTTAATGCATTTTAAATGCATTTGTGTGACGACAGCTCACTGATTTTCACGCAAAACAGCTCCCATTATTCAAGGGCCAAAAGGAAAAGATGGACAATCTTTTCAATTCCTTTCAAGAAAAAGATGGGATGAGAGAGAGAGAGAAATTAGTGTGATGGAGTTAAGCTCTCATTGATTACTTGGAGCAGGTCTGCAGAGGACCGAGAGTTGGGAAACTAACTTGGTGCATTGACTTTGCAAGAACAACTTGGTTTGATTGATTTGTTCAGAATCATGTACAGTGGACCAAACTGCTTGAATGCATGGGCTTAGCCAGGCTGAAGCCCAGAGGCCTCCACTCGAAAGAGGCCTCACAAAGCTAGTCGTAGGGGTGTCTCAGGCAACTCAAATCCCAGGGACTTCTGACAGCCGAAAGACTGGGTTTCTGTTATGTGACAATGACAGTTACTGTATGATGAGAAAGGAAAATTTTATAAAAATTAAAGAACAACAGCGAATCTCACTCCGAGTGTGAGGAACTCACCATGAAAGCAGCCTCATCTAAGAAAAGACAAGTGCACCTTTGGGCTAAACGCCAAATTGCAATATAAAATGACACTTGATTAATGCCGTTAGATGTGATGTGTGGTTCAAGATCTTTCGCAGGTTGTCTGCCTCTTACCTCATGGAAAATAAACCTCAACGCTCTCTGTTTACATTTCTGATCAAGCTCACCGACCAAAGGTTAAGTGTCCCTCCCCCCCAGGGACCTGAACAGATTCACTATCCGAGAACGCAGTGTAATAGTGTCACACCCTCTAGCAATGTGTGATTGCATCTAATTTGGAGGTTAACTTCAGACCTCCTCAGAGAATGGGGGCTTTCCGTCGCTCCTGGGGCTTCAGCTGCCCCCTAGTGCATCTGGTTCCGGCATGCCCTCTCTCACACCGTTGCAATGTGCCGCTGGCCCCCAGGTGGTGCAAGAAGAATGTGGTCCATCAGGGTGAAGTTCAGTAACACAGAGGAACGTTAGCCTGCTGGATCAGAGGCCATGGTGCAGATCCAACTCTGCTGGGATGTGAACTCATCCCTTTCTGTAGTGTATACTTTATAAGGACAGTGTTAGCAGACCTCTAAGATTAACTAGTGCAAACTCTCATTGGGTGTTTGAAGGCTGTAGAGGGGCCATAGTGCCGAAGACAAAAATGGACGTGGAATGGAAAAGTGGCTTGTAAGTTATACACCCACCTTCTGGGGTTTAGTACATCCAATAAAATGAATAAGAAAGAGAAAAAAGACTTTAAAAAATCTGGTAACTTTACTGAGGGACATGAATAATGTACTAGTACATGGTTACTTAATGCATTAATTAAGCAGTAACTAAGTGTTAGTGATGTACTGACCCCATGCTTGTTCGTCATTAATAAATCATGACAGTTCATATATTCCATTCAGGCACTATTTTAGTTAAACAGGTAACTAACAGTTAATAATGTTAAACCTTCACTTGAAGGGGCAAAAATTACATAACTCATTTACTACTCAAGAACAGATCGCTAATATAGGTTTCCTCGTGAAATACATGAACTCTCATGATTGATTAATGATGAATGAACATGTGATCAGTACTTAACAAACACTTAGTTAGTGGTTAATTAATACATGTCCCCTCAAGCAAAGTGTTACCGAAAATCTAATAATACAAATTTCAAGTATTTGCAAGGGGGCGGCATGGTGGTGCAGTGGTTAGCACTGCTGCCTCACACCTCTGGGACCCGGGTTCGAGTCTCTGCCTGGGTCA
>JAODJX010000100.1:698829-716110 GCA_026776945.1 Isichthys henryi | reverse complement strand
GCCCCAGACAACATAGCTCCTGGGATCACTGTAACACGCAAACCCCTCCACCACGATAAGGTGTCGGCTCCAGGAGGTTTTATGTCATGCATATACGTTACCCACTAATGGAATTATTATTTATTCATAGCGCTTGTCTTGCCAAATTGCCCTAAGAGGCTGGAATTTTATGTGAATTGAGACATTGCAATAGTGACGGATGGGTTAACAGTTAATTAATTTAGCTGAAATAACTCGCATATACAGTAGATGTTCAAATAGCCAGGGGTGACCTGCAGTAGATGAGGCGACTTGCTGGACCGTCCTCAGGCCAAAGCACCTTCGGGGTATGCTTCATGCTGAGAAGTACGGTCGAAGGACAAGCAAGTGTGTGCTTTAATAATAATAATAATAATAATAATGCATAAAATGTATACAGCGCTTTACAAAACCCAAAGACACAATAGCAATATTCAGTAACACGGAACATGTGAGGGGGTAACAGACACACACAGACAGTAACAGCAAGCTCACAGTGATGAGCGATACAGGGATGAGCGATACAGGGATGAGCGATACAGGGATGCGCAGAACACTGAGGATGGAAGAAGCAGGATGAGTGGGGAGGGAACGGAGGGATTAAAGTGAAGAGAGGAGAATGGAATGAACCAGAAATCCAGGGAGAGAGGGGGTGTCACGGATATCAAAGGAAGGAATAACCAGAGATGAAGAGCCACCCGGCAGGAGCTGTGGAGCCAGGAAGGAGGAGCACTGAAGAGTTCGGAAGAGGAAGATCTCAAAGCAGATAGTTTGGTGGACATGAAAGCAAAGCGGCTGTTCCGAATAGTGCATGACCCTTCACCCCCTGGCAATCTGCTCATGAGTTACTCATACGCTTAAAGGCATTAAGAGAGGAAGCTAAACACGGCACATAGACAAGTAGCAAAGAAATTGACGTTACAAAATACTGTCAGCTAGGACTGGTTGTTTATGCAGCCTGATTTCCCATCGCTACAAGTATTCAAATATAACCAATCTGTGCTCGTTCTTGAAATAGCTTTAGCATGGCTTTTATAGCCTTACTGTCAGGCATGTTCAGTGTCAGTGTGTCTCCGATCAGGAAAGTCAGGCTTTAACGTGAATGTGCCAGTTGATGGTCGATCCCGTTGCTTCTCTGCTGTGTGCTGCCACCGTGTGGTGGCATCCGTTGGCTCCTACTCAAGCAGAGGTCCGTCACACGACGCAGCCCCTCCCGCCTGTGCCTCACTGCGGGGTGCCTCCTGTCATTTCGTCCGGGGCGGTGGATTGCCGTAACGTCGATGCCAACTGTGCCGAGAGAGAAAAATTGCTGTAATTTGCATGACACGCTACGGCCACGGGCAGGAACATCTGCAGGTGGGGGTAATTAACAGCCTGGAGCAGTCGCAGCGCACAGAGTGCCCCCAGATAGATGCTAGGTGTGCATCTTGACTTTCTGCTGCAAAGTAGTTAATAACTCTGGATGGGGGCTCTCAGAAGGGACACATTTGCTTTTTCTGGGTGTCCCTCCAGTAAATCCCGAGGGAATGTATGCAGGAGAAAGTGCCTGGAGATTATTTATACCGTCCCATCCGTCATGGAATACGTTTTACACAGTCCAGATCCGCTCCCTCTGAAGGGTGAGGATTTGTGGGAATTCCAGCCTGTTCCTGTTTATATAGCCAGTTCATGGCAAAACCACAAAAGGCCAGTGGCCTGACATGTTCCAGAGTCTCAGACGGCTCTGTTGGGCCTGAATGGACCTCTCCGTCCGTACCATTCTGCGTGAAATTCCCTCTTACGTCAGACACAGTGTCAAATGCAGACGGGAGCAAAGCGGATATATCGAGTCACAGGCAGCTAATGAGCACGAGTAAAGGTAGTTCCCTCTAGTTGTTAGTCCTCGGTGATTCTGCTCGGGGGTGTCGTTTTCTGTCTTTAACACAGTGTCAGGCTTAGATTTTCATCCATCCATCTCCCAGCCAACGATCCTTCACAGGATTGTGTACTGGAGTCTATTCCAGGCGACAGAGGGCACAAGGCGGGGCTATGCTTACATCTCACAGGTTAGAAACACATTTTCTGGAGACAAAATTCCTTTGAGTTCTTCACATATCTTTTCATAGATTTTCACTTTCTTTTGCTGTTCGTTGAGAAAGGCCCTAGATTGAGGAAAGCGGCCTTTGTGGGCGTTTCCTGTGCACTTCGTAATGTCTGTACTTTTAATTCATAATTTGTCATATTTTTCAGCACAACATATTGGTTATTTTGGCGTCATTGGTGCGACGGCCCCACCGGATGACAGTTACATATCGGCAGCTGCTGGATGAGTTGCTAAGTAACCATTCTGCCACACACAGAGGGTAACGGTTTGGCCAGAAACTACACTGTAACTGAAGCGTTTTCTGGTAGCATTTGGATCTCTTCTAAAGTGAAATTCCTCACTAAACTGATTCGAAAATCAAGAAACTCTAAACTGTGGGGCTTTGCTCGATTAAGGCACGGTTCTTCGTAAAGTGTCCCTCTTGGTATAAGATCACACAACCCAGTTATTGCTAAAATGACCCAGTCGTATATTCCACATTTTAAATGACGCTGTGGAGATTTAACAGTGAAGTGAGTGATAACTCTGCCATGTTAATACCAGTCTGTGAGATGTTTCTGTAGATTTATTGAGCCACTCACAGACAGCTCCGGAGAGACCCAGCCGCCGTCTCTGTACCGATCATCTATTCATCACGGTCTGAAAAGCACTGGTGGTAGCCTGAGCTCAGGAGACTCTGCTGAATAGGTCCTGTCCAGAAGCATAACCCATTGCTGGGTTAGTCGCGTGGAGGGAATAGCTTACAAGGGTCTTATCGGTTCTGTGGCACCGTGCCCAGACTCAGGGGTTCAGTCATTACACGAGTCCTTCATCTGAGCTGGTGTAGCCTCATTGAAACAAAGTTAATCCATCTTTTAGCCCCTACATTAATTTATACTGCTTTCATCCAAAGTGGCGTACATTCTCAGAAAGCAGAGTCAGACAGCCCCTAGAGCCATCGTGGTTAAGGGCCCTGCTCAAGGGCCCAAGAGTGAAATCAGAACACGAACCCGGGAATTTGAACCAGAACCTTCCAATCACAGGCACAGGGTTCCAATCCACTGAGCTACACACCAGTCACATACCATACATGTGCTTGTCCTAGTATAACATGAATCAAATGAAATATTAAATTCATGCATAACAATTCAAATTATGAGTAAAAGCACCAAATGACGCCATTTTATTTAATTCCATGCAGGAATGCCAAAACTGAACACTCACAGAGGAGCAGCGTCCCTGGACATTAAGAGTTTGCAAGTGAGCTGGAAGTGAGGTCTGCAGTCTCAGATGGTCATCCCTTGGAATGAGGTACAGAAGGACCTACAAACCTGTGAACTTCTTGGCTGATTACAAGGGCTCCAAAAACTGCTTTAACTCTGTTCACGCCAGGATTCAAATCCAGACTGAGATTGAGCACTTTAACTTTCATGAGCTCATTTCAGGCTGCGTTGCTGCATCGCCTTGTCCTCTTAGATACTGCTCATATACATAAGGTTTGCCGCCACACAGCCGTCGCATCCACTCCAGGTTTTCAGCTGGCATCCAGTTAGCAGTCAGTTCACAGCTGGAGAAGCAGCTAAGATTAATGACATGCATGTATTCATCTTAGCCAGAGGCAGATATTTCAGGTCCAGAAAGTAAAAATCCAAACGGGGATTTTGTTTCAACCAACCAGTTGAGTAGGTACAGGGCACCTACTCAACCCTGTGCAGGGTACCTACTCAACTGGTTGGCTTAACTGATCTTAACTGATGCAATGAACGGCTTTAGAGAGAGCTCAAACTGCCTGGTCGCCCTCTGTTGCTGGGGGGTAGGCTTCTTCGGGGGAGCCAGACCAGCGTCCCAACAGAAGGATGATCCATGATGCATGCCTGTATCTAAATTAGCTGTGATAGTTCTACTGCAAGGAAAGTGCTGTGAGAGAGGAGACGCATTTAATGCGATGGGATGTCAATATTCTCGGCGTGAAGTCGCTCTGCCGGAAGGATTTTATACGTCTGATTTCCATCTAGAGTGAGCGGCAGTGTTAATAAGGAAAGGCCATTTTCCCGCTCGCCTTTCTAAAGACCGTTTAATGGTATCAGTCAGTCATTTCTTGGAGGATGATGCATTTTCCTGCTTGGCTCTAATTGCTTTTCCTGCTCGCAAAAATTGCCTGTTAGTCACGGCTGAGTGGCTGCGTTCTTGGCACGTGGCAGCCTGTTCCGGCACAGCTATCCTGCCGGCAACCCCCCCCCCCCGAACTCACCAGCGAGCACCGTCGTGTCCACGCTGCTCTATATGGGCTGGTGGCCCACCTGGGAGGCATGTGGCCTTCATGCTGAGATCCAGGGCCCCTTTTGATGGGCCGCCACCATAGTATAATGAAACAGCAGCAGTGACCTCATAAACATGCGATTTGTCTGGTTGTTTGGTTGAAACGACAGAGGCGGACACTTCAGGTAAAAATCCAAACCAGGATTTTATTTCAACCAGCCAGTTGAGTACTCTGTGACTGTGACTTATTATGCTCAACTGGTTGGTTGAAATAAAATCCTTGTTTGGATTTTTACCTGAAGTGTCTGCCTCTGTCGTTGCCTCCTTCCTTCCCTCACTCTCTCTGTGTAAGGGCCTCTGATTAGTGCAATTACGCCACCAATGGCAAAGTGGGGGAGGAGCGTAGTCATACTGCTATACAATATCAAGCTGCAGCAGTGGGGGGTGTGCTTTACGTTAACACCCGTATGGGGTGGGGAGGGGGAGTCATCTTTTTCAGGGTGACCCTCTGAAGTGTGTTTTATCATGTTTGTGGTGGAGTACAGTTTGGGTGTTTCGAGTTATGAGTTTGTGATACGAGGCTGTTCCAGAGTCACGGCGAGAGCATACGGCTCACTGGCAGTCTGTACCTCACTGGCCTAGTTTCTGCTCTTAACTGGCTGCTTAAATGTCCAAAGGAAAGTAGGGTACTATCACCAATGGAGTAACAGCCATCCCATAATTCATCCCTACCAAACAACACAGAGGTGCTCTCAAAAGCAACCTTAGACTGATGATTTGAGCCATGTTTCCAAAGTAAATGTTTTTGCTGGGCAAGTTAAGACATCTTTTTCAAAGGTAAAACAGTAGGTATACCTAGGAAGAGACACCTTTTGGGAATGAGTTGGCTTCTGTGCTTTATTGCTTCAGTCCTTCCCCCTCACTTGTCCTCTGGGTCTCATGATTTTCAGCATCTTGTACCTCTGTCCATGTTTTCTTGTTGGTCAAGTCTACAGAAACTCTCAATGTCACCTTGGATACTGCAGTATATTGTTAGCTACTGCAGTGAGATTAACCAGCAGCGGCCAACAGGATGAGAAGCTTGGCCAACGATGACCTCACTGAGGCTCAACCAGAGCGTGGGGTCCAGCAAGGCGTGAATGCCGGGGGTGTCACTCAGCGGCATCTCCCCTCGGCAGGCATGTGGGCTCTGCCCTCCTCTCACGGACCAAGGAGCTAGGGGTCATCGCCGGAGGCCATGTCAAAAACCATTTACCTCCCCCTAGCAGCCATACTCCACCCCTACACATAGGGAATGGATGTACCGAATTCCGACCCACATTGCTCAACATCTACATCAGACCCATTCGTGGGTGGGTGTGTGGCGCATCCTGTCATTGCCGGAGATCTGGACGGAGGTGGTCAGATTTGCATCATCTCTGACTCATTCTTCTTGTCACCAACGAGCTGTAGATTCCTCATAATGCTCTACTGACTCTACTATTGAGAAAAAACTTTTCTCTTTCATGATTTTTGAGGGGTCTGTCTGTGTCACCAGTGAGAATCAGATATTTCTTCCTCTTGTTGTTCTAACATATTTGTCAAAACACATATACTATCAAGAGAAATGAGTCACAGAGTGAATGCTTCAACTGCCTTTGACTCTGACTGCTTGGTCCAGAGGTGGGAAGTTGTCCAGGAAGCCTGACACACCTTTCTGAAAAACAGCGATGCATGCAGAGGCCTATGATTGTCCCTTTGAAGCGACACTCAGACTAAGTTGCCCAATGGGTTAAGGGCAAGGGGTTGGGCTTTGATGTTGATTTCAGTCAATCTGAGCTCCTGTGTTACTTGACTTTTAGGGATAAGTCCTTTAAAACAGCAAAATTTGTCCCTTACTTGCGGTAGGTGTTCCCGTCTCTCAGGACTCTTGGCATCCACATAACTGAAGACCAGAGGTCCTCTGTGTGGCTCCATTTTTATGCCTTGTGGCACAGTTCACTCAGAACTTTCACATGTTCATCTCAACTTAATTCATGTCATTCCTTCTCTATTAAATATCTACCAAAGCTTCTCTTACAACAACCTCTGTGCATTTGTGACACTAAACCACTCCAAGTTTAGATTGGACTCGGGGTCTCACTGGACTGGCTCTATGGTCATTTATCCTTATACAGTACAAAATCTCCTTAGGGCAATCGGTCGCATTCAGTCGCATTCGGTTTGATTTCAGTCTCCAACAAGAGCTACCAGTGGGGTGTGGACCTTATTCCCACGTCCTCATGTGTCCTTTAAAGCCTTATCAATGAAGAACAGCAATGCTTTATCCTGCAGCAGCCAGTGAAATGATGAAGATAAACCACATATTGATTGCCAAGGCTGGGGGGTCAGATTTGACAGACTGGGAAAGCAGAAAATTCCTACTCCCCACCCATATTAATTTATCTAAGAAATCAATGAACGGTCTTTGTCCAGTAGAAGAAATCACCACGGCAGCCACCACTGGGTGTTATCTCCTGAGCAGTGAAGATCACTGGACTCAAACACTTGTTCATTCATCTGCTTTCACTTAATCGTCAAATGACCTGAGGATTGTCTGGTTATTCCAAAGACATAAGAAAAAAATGGAGAGCAAGAAACAGCCCTGAGTTCAAGTTGCTTTGGTCTTTCTGTTTCTGGCTTCCATGTCTCCCCTGGTCACATGAACATCCCTGATCATAGCTGTTCACAGCTGTCGTTTAAATTGATTGAGGCCACCAAGCAGCCAAACCATAAAGCAGGTTGAAGACGGCTTTCCTTGACTGAGAGCAATGCCCCATTTAAACATTATTGATCAATTTTTTGTGTCCTGAAGGTCATGTGTTATAAACAAGTGAAAATTCAGTTCAGCACATAATCTGGAGCAGCCTCAATTCTGCCAATTAATACTGTTAACAGTGGAATGTTACGTATAAAAGCTAGGCGGCGCTGTGTCAAAGGTAGGGCAGATTGACATTAGCGTTGTATACACACCAACAGAGTGTTGCCTATCATTTGGAGACTTTGCTCTGATTGAGTAAGGGGCTTATAAAAGGACGGAAATTAGAATTCTGACTTCCCCCCATTCCACCTCTCTCCTCTTTGTGTTCACTGTGCCCCTAAAGGATGTCTGCTGTGCAAATGATCCAGTTACCCCCTCGGGAGGCCTCCTCTGTCGTTCAGACTCTTCTGAGTGGTTCCGGTCCTAGCCGGTGGGGCGCCCTAGAAGAGCATCACCGCCAACGCCCACTGTCTGAGGCAAAGTGAAATTACATGCCAAATCAGCGGCCCCTCAAAAGCTGTTGCCCTAGGAGGCTGCCTATGTCACCTATCGGTTTGATCAGCCCTGCTTCTGAGTGCATGCCATTCAACCAGTTCCTCACACATCAGTGTGCTGTTTCATCAGAAATGGACTGGCTTGTTTTGGATCAGTTCAACCTTTGGAAGACGATTATCAACCGATGGATCTGCATAGAACTGAGAGTCACCTCATGGCTGATTGCAGTCCACGGGTGGCGCAGGGGAGTCCAATTGTCTGCCCAGTGACTCCCTGCTCTGACTCTTATTCCACCGGCAGACCAAAATGTTCACTGTTTTTCTACCACTACTGTGATGGTCGCCTTTGAACTCCAGTATCGTGTTTTGCATAACATGAAAACTATACTTGCTTTTTTCCCAAAGATATGCAGTTAGCAAAGCGGGCTGTTCCTCGCTAAAAGGTCCAGAAGACACCCCTTTGAGACATGAACTGGAAGGCTTTGCCGTAAGGCCTCGTGCCGTCTCCTGTTCTCCTGGATGAATATTGTATTTAGACCTGATCATGCATTCCCTTTAATGTCTTACATCCGGGCCAGAATTGCAAGGGTCCTGTGCAATCGCATTTCCCCTGCTTTGATCTAGGTGCATTTTTTTTCTAACCTAACAGGGCACGGTTTTCCGGCACATGTGGACGACGCCCTGAAGCTGCAGGTCAGGGTGTTGGTGGGGGGCACCATGATGGAGTGCTTTAATATACGGTAATAAAATGAAGGTCCACCAGTTGTGATGAATGCGAAGGGCCCCCATAAACAGAGCCGGGTGTTCGTTATATGATCGGCTAACTACCTAGCTACCATCCGGCACCTATCACCATAAACCCCAGAGTCAGGGGTACTGCGGAATGCAAGGGTGAGTCTGCAGCGTTGGGGATGGCAGGGGGGGAGCTGTTTATGGTAGATCGCCACCCTGCTGGTGGATGGAGGCCACTATGCACTTTCCATCCCCCCCCCTTAACTGATGCTCTGTCTGAATCATTGCTGTCTTACCTCTTAAACGTGGTGAATGGTGTCACGTGGAAATGAGTCACCTCCTTCTTAGAGGTGGGAAGGTGTGCAGGAAGCAAGGCTTTGTGGGTAAATGGGGGAACCTTTGCATCGTGGTCACCTGTTTGCAGGATAATAATAATGACAAGTACTGCCAGGCTTCTTCTCTCTCCCTGAAAGATAAGCTGAGGAATTCATCTCAGTTTATTTTAATGAAACTCTAAGGCTTGTTTCCTAGGCCTATCCTTGCAGGCAGCCTGGATCTCCTCTGCTCCTCCTCTGAAGACCACTGCAGTCATCACATCCACCTTTATCCCCCCCAATGTCTGTCGACACTCTCAGTCTGAGGTAGAGCAGATCTCTCGTTACCCGCTTTGTGTCAGCATTTGTTAGTATTATTATTATTGCGTTAACATGATTTAATCCATAGTGATGTGGTTTTATTAGAATCATATATCAGGATATTTTAGTGAAGAAATGCTTCACTTTTCAGGAAATACGACTTTCCCCACTGGGGCACCGTCCATCAGGAAGAGTGGGCGTGGCTCTATCACCAGCACCCAGCACGTGTCCTGAGAGGGTCCCGGCCTGGGAAAGCAGTCACATGTGTGAGGTGACCTCGCTTTCACTCAGATAAGAGCCAGATGTGAGTTCTGGTTTCTGCTCTGATTAAAGTCATTATGGGTCAGTGGTTAAAGGCCCTTTGATGCCTCCCCCCACACAGTGGTTTAGCCCCCTCCTTCATTTTCTTAGCAATTATGGAGTCATCCATCGTGGGTAAACAAAAGCTCCCCACCAATCAGCAAAGTGGCACTTGCGTGATGCAGCGTCCATAGGACACTGTTGGGCCCTCGATTTCCTCAGGGGCCCTCAGGGGCTGCTATGACCATCTGCTGGCTTTAAAAGTGTGTACACCGGGCAGATGTGAACATCCCAGCTCCTGTGCTATGGACACAGTTGCTTTTTGCATTTTTTATATTGTGGGGGGCTCAGATGTCCTCAGAGTGTGATAAAAACCTGCGATTTTTTTGCCGCCTTGTGGTGAAATGTTTTCCGTCCCCAAAAGGATAACCTCAATTTTATAAATAGAAATGAACACAAACATCTTTGGTATGTATGTGTGTGTAGCTGTGCTATGTTTGTATGTTTGTGGATGTCTGTACAGTATGTAAAGCTGTGTATGTATGTGTGTGTATGGTATGTATGTGTGTGTGTAGCTGTGCTGTGTTGTGTGTGTAAGTATACTGTGTGTGTAGCTATGCTGTGCGTATATGTGTGTGTGTAGCTGTGCTGTGTGTATACGTGTGTGTGTAGCTGTGCTGTGTGTAAAGCTGTGCTGTGTGTATATGTGTCTGTGTAGCTGTGCTGTGTGTATATATGTGTGTAACTGTGCTGTGTGTATATGTGTGTGTAGCTGTGCTGTGTGTATATATGTGTGTAACTGTGCTGTATGTATATATGTGTGTGTAGCTGTGCTGTGTGTATATATGCGTGTGTAGCTGTGCTGTGTGTATATGTGTGTGTGTGCAGCTGTGCCGCGAATATATGTGTCTGTATAGCTGTGCTGTGTGTATATATGTGTGTGTAATTGTGCTGTGTGTATATATGTGTGTGTAGCTGTGCTGTGTGTATTCATGTGTGTAGCTGTGCTGTGTGTATATGTATGTGTGTGTAGCTGTGCCGCGAATATATGTGTCTGCATAGCTGTGCTGTGTGTATATATGTGTGTGTAACTGTGCTGTGTGTATACATGTGTGTGTAGCTGTGCTGTGTGAAGATGTGCTGTGTGTATATATGTGTGTAGCTGTGCTGTGTGTATATGTATGTGTGTGTAGCTGTGCCGCGAATATATGTGTCTGTATAGCTGTGCTCTGTGTATATATGTGTGTGTAACTGTGATGTGTGTATATATGTGTGTGTAGCTCTGCTGTGTGAAGCTGTGCTGTGTGTATATATGTGTGTGTAGCTGTTCTGTGTGTGGATGTGTGTGTAGCTGTGCTGTGTGTATATGTGTGTGTGTAGCTGTGCTGCGTTTGTATATGTGTGTGTAGCTGTGCTGTGTGTATATATGAGTGTGTAGCTGTTCTGTGTGGATGTGTGTGTAGTTGTGCAGTGTATCACCCCCATGCACCTCAGTATGTTATGTATGGCAGGATCCAAGAATCCAAGTCAATGACATTTGTAATTCTGTAAGACACACCACTATTCCCCAGGGGTGGTGTTCGTACACCAACCACCCTGACCTCCCCCCATTTCTGTCGCGTAATAATATGGACCATGCAAAGCCTTCAGTGCTAGCATGCCGAGGTCGGCAGGGGCCCATTCTCTCCTACGCAAATGCAGGGACCCAACCGTCAGAGTGGTCCTTATGCCCCACTGATAGCGTCACCTTCTACGCTCGTGCTGCTATTCTATTTTAAAATTCTGCTTCGGTGTATCGTCATGGAAACTGCGCTAATTAAGCCAGAGGCCTGTTTTAAACACCGTATGCCGGGTAATTAACACAGAAGCAGCGCTGACCATTTCAGCATTTCAGGTAGCAGCCCTCGCACACACTGCCCTGGTGAAAACCTGCCTGCAGTCAGCGGCTTTCCAAAGAAAGCATCAAGGCTGTGGGAATCATCAGCAGCAAAAAGAAATAATACTCATCTATTTTTATTTGCTTTTAGACCATAGTTTTTAGCAGCCCCAGCATGCATGATTCCTAGAGCCCCATGACACGTAACCCTTGGCACCTGGACCCTCATCTGGCCTCACTTGTCCCCCACAGATGGGGGCCTGATTATGAGTTGCATACTTGCACATTTATGATGGAATAAGAAACAACAGAGTAGTTCTTGAACACTGGTGCCATTCTCAGGGCTTCTCCTGAAAGATTCTGGGAAACGGGGGTTTTCAGCCAACTCGTGCTGGTTCTGCTCCAAATGACCAGCTTTGGTCCTTCCGGAAGAGTGTCCCTGCCCACTGTCCTCTGCTTTCAGAACAATACGATTGATGGGAAGAGACACAAAGCAGCTCTGCCAAAATTAAGTCATCATCGTGTTTCATCACCATGCCACAGTCCTGAAGATCAGTCCAGTGCTGCATTCACCCTGTGGTGACTGTACTTAATGTCTGTCCATCGAGGGCTGTGTTCTCTTTTAATGTCCCACAGCAGTGACAGGCAGCAGTAATGGCTACCCCATCCTTCACTCTTCCTGTCTTCCTTGTTCTCCATTTTAGAGACAGATTTGCCTTCTGGGGGGAGTAGACAGCACCCAGCCCTGTGGACATGCACGGGGACCTTCCTGCACAGGGGCCGTCCGCTGCATTGCCTGACTGCCAGCTCCCTATCGGCCTGATCTCTCCTCACTGATTGTCACAGCAGCTGAATTGCCTCCCTGGCAGCCCCTGCTGCTGACACACACGGGATTAGCGGAGGGCTATTTAAGTGCGCTCTTATCTCTCAAATTGCAGGTTCCAGGAATTATTCACATCTTTAGCGGATAAATCCCCTTCATTTACGCTGAAATTCTGACTGTTTGCACCCAACTTTCTCTGTGTGGAACTAGAATAATATACCTGAATATGTTTTTAGCAGATTCAGAATAATAATAACAATAATAAAGTATTAACTCCTCAGTGGCTTTTAACAGTTTTAACATGTGTTGGGTTAGCTGCCGACTCTGTTGTCCTAGACAGTACAGTGGCTTGGTTGGTACTGGGGAGATATCAGCACCGTATGAATGGCTGGTCTCCCCAGCGCTACACTGCAGTTCGGCATTTTGGGTCATACATTTACCATGTGTCGGTCTCTGCAGGGATAGAAAGCGATGCAGATTTCACCAGTAATCACCTCACTTTTCTCCTTGAGGAGCTACAGGACCGTGAGTGTTCAGGTTCTGGGCCCTGAAAGTCATGAGCATCTTTCATATCTCATAATGGTAGAAGCACAGCACGCACTTACAACATGAGGGAGGCGGAGAGGAGCCCTTTCGTATTTCCTATGTTTAACCCAATGCAACGTATGAGGGATGCCAGGACAGACCTGCCCACACCTCTCAGGTCCCATGGCATGCGGAGAGGCTTATGCCCACCCAGGATCCCGCCGGGTTTAAACCTCTACTGCTTAATGACAAACTGTGATTCTGTTTACAAGGTCCCCTAATATTCTTGTTTCTGTCAATCAGATTCACAGCTCACGTTCAGTCCCATGTAAACACAAGGAAACAAGCATCTCTCTCCTGAGTGGGGGCTGGAAGCTGAGCCCCCCCACGCCCCACACTCTGAGAGGTGTCGCTACGTTGGCGCTGTCTGTGCATTTCTGTTTTCGAGTAGCACTCGCTGCGCCGGAATGTTGGTGGATGTGGAGAGACGGAGAAACACGGAGATCCGGTTGTCTCTCCTCCATTGACCCCTTGTTTAGTGTCCCAGTCCCTGAAACCTGCCACCCCCCCCCCATATTTGAAGCAGAACAATGAGAATGAGGTGGCTCCAAATGCCTGACAGGAAGCTGGCCAGCTGAGAAAGCAACGTACAGCTAGTGAGCAGATGTTGGGGCGGCATGAGGTCCGGCCAGCTGCAGGCATCCCGGGACCATGAGTCTAACTAAGGTCCCAGCCCAACGGGGCTCACGGGCCAAAGGGCGGAGCCAAGAAGGGGGAAGGAATGCAGCTACACCCACTTGACTCTTCACTTCCTTATATGTGCGGCTCCTCATAGGTGATGTCACACTTTCCCATGTTTACCTACATGTGGCACACAGCTGGGTGTCTGGCTGAGGTGATCTGGGGTGAGCTGTTTGCTCTGGGGGCATCCTTATGACTCGGGTCTTGTACGAGTCATTTTTTCTGGCTGCAAACAAAGCCCTTTATCGTTGTCTGCCATCACGTGGGCTGAATCCTGGGTGGGGGGTCCTTGGTCTGGTGGCGGCCAGATCCCTTTGGTACGGAGGGAATGTGGTTGGACCACACAATGGAGCCTCTTCTAGAGAAAAACAGCAGCTTCGAAAGGCTGGCTGGGGCCAGACTTTACAGGAGAGCTCCAAAGGCGGACTCACTCAAGTCATCGCTCTCCCCAGAGTGCTACACCACCCAGGACTACGGAGATGGAATAATCCGTGTGTCACGCAGACTTTGGCGCTAACAAATTTAGCTGGAAGTCAGCCTCCTGATTTGTTTTCAAGATGTAATTTGAGAGAATCATGTAACACAAACCCCACTGCACCTAGGAGAAAAGAAGCCAGAGATCTGAAAATTTTGAAAAGAAATGTTTTTCCACTCCTTTATCAGATGGTCTTGTATGGATATAGGAGGACGATGTTCGGTCATGGGCAGCACAGCAGCTGAGTGTCACCATCACCTCACACATCCCAGGATGGAGCTCTGTGTGTCTGTGGCGTTTGTGGTTCTCCCCGCGTTCCCACAGGCTTCCTTCAGGTCCCCCGCCAGGCTCCCTGGTCCCTTCCATGTACTTCCTGGGACGGGCTCCGGGCTCACCGTCACCCTGCGAAGGCTGCTTACTCACTGGCTCGGAACCTTTTAACCTGACGAGAGAAACTCAGATTTCCCTGCTGTCATTTTTAGACGCCCCCCCCCCCCAAAAGCAGCTCGGGTGATTCGGGGGCTCATGTGTGCTGCTGCTTCTGGTGCATTTCAGTGTAACCTGTTCACACAGGGAAATACACTGACTCCACAATACCGCGGGTGTCCCCGGGGGGGGGGGGGTGGAGGGTCCTGAGCTGCTGGCGTGGGAGAGGAGGCCAGAGTCATGCCAGCTGTCAGCACATAGAAACCGGCAGGATCTCGGGAGCATGACGTCTGAGGCGACGGGTGCAAGATGCAGCTGGTGATGTGTTAGTGTTGGGCACAAACACACACGGGAGAGGAATGGGGCCAGCGATAGTTAATCTGTGCCAGGAGGGGACGACTCACCAGCACACACGCTAGGGACACCCTTGGCTGTGTCGTTTTTGCGGTGGGTGTGCCACACATTTCAGATTTGGGGGATTTAAGTGGGGGGTGAGGGGGTGCTGATCTTGTCCTCTGTCACCCCACGCTGAGCTGGGGGCAGCGGTGGGTTCGTACTCAGCCTGGCCGTGGTTCATTCACACAGATAAGAACTTCAAAGTGAAACCATTCAAAGACGAAAAGCTCTTCTTGCAGCACTGGATATTCAAGCAGAATGGACAGTGTGTGTGTGTGTCTGTGTGTGTGTGCGCATTTGTGCATCTGTTTGTCTGTGTTTCTGTAATTAATACATTGTGGAGACCAGATTTCCCCACAATGCAATAAGAAACCTGTAATTTTTTACCTTGTGGGGACATTTTTTTGATCACCACGAAAATAACCTCAATTTTATAAAAATCTATGAAAGCTACCAAAAAAAACAAAAATGTCTTGTATTTTGTTTGATTACTTATCGTTGAGTTTAGGGCTGGGTAGGGGTTAAGGTTGTCATAGTTGCGATTAGGGTTATGCCCACAGAAATGAATGGAGAGTCCCCACAAAGATATAGGTACCAAATGTGTGTATGTTAATAATCACTTATTACATGGTATATGCGGTCCCCCAGAAACAGGCCGGTTGACGTAAGCTGCAGGTGGGCTACGCAGCGGCCTGAACACCCTCACACATGAGCTGAATGTAAATAAGCAGTGATTAATTTAGGGAGAGTGCAGTTTATAACATAATTAACACATCATCTGCGCTTGGTCGATAGACACGGGGCAGGAACACGGCCCTGTTCTGTAGCCTCTTTGGTCCCGTCGCCTGTAATAAGCTAATTAACTCATTAGCCACTGAGGCCCCTTGCTGGCTGTGTACGTGGGCTGCATTCCACCAATTGCAGTAAGTCTAGCAGAAAATGGCGTGATGTTTACAGTAATGCCGCTGGCCTCATTGTTATCAGCAGATCGCGGAGGACGCTCGGCCTCTGCGGACGGTTGGTGTGACTAACAATGGGGCAATAACAGCACCTCCATGTTTTAACGCACCACAAAGCACAGATAATCTCGTTAAGTGTGAGGCTGCAGTAATGTGGCCCAATGGAGGTGGGTTTGCTGCAATCAATTTCACCACAGGGGAACAGATGGATACAATCATTATTCTGCTTTTCAAAACAACCTCTTGCTGTATTTTACACCATATTAGACAGCTTTAAACGCTATTCAATCACTTGTGTCAGTTCCCTGCAGTTAAAATTAAAAGGGCTTTTGCCCAGAGGCTGTATTTATAAGCACTCTATATACTGCTGAAAATATATGGCCATCAAAACCATTTTTAAACATATCACTGATAAGGCGAACTGGTATTAATGAGAATGTTGAAATCAAAATTACACGCAGATTGCATCCCAAAAAAAAACATGTGTTGCTCCTTTCGTGAACGTCTTATATTCTCTTTACTCAGTAATTTGTCTCCTATTTGAATGATTGTTAGAGATATACTGCCCCCTAGTGTAAAAACTTTGCGTTTACATATGCAGCTCGTTTTTCCTAAGGTCAGCGTCCAGGTATTGTACTGAGGACACGAAACCTCCGCAATGGACGCTTATAAAAGAAATTGCAAAGGAAAAAAAATCAAAACGTGAGAGTTTGTCTTGTTTTAAGTTTTCATTAGTGATAGGAATGATACAGAATATTTGCAGAGCGTTTAATCGGGTTATTAAAGTGTGTATTGTGTTATCTAGTGGTGTATCCGACTATCCGATTTTTGTTGGTCGAATCGGACTCAATACGAATATTCGACTACCCCCCATATAGACTATCTAGCAATTAGAGAATCCACTGGCATGAGTTTAAGCTATGATTTCGACCGCGCACTGCAGCTTGACAGCCCCATCAATACAGTTACGGCGCGCGCTTTGTTCATACTTCATTCTTCCGTTATGGATTTGTCGGAATAATAAGACAGGCAGCAGACGTATTTCTGTTTAAATCAAGTTTTTATAGCTTAATTTTTTCATTGAAACGCCCTCCCCAAGCACACAGTTATGTCGCACAATATCAGATTTTGATATGTTTAATTCCTGCTATTTTAGGTCTGTTTCGTTCTATACATTATATGTACAGCATAGTATACAGACATTTTGGAGTAAAACACACATTCATTTATATAAATTCGCAGCGATATTCTATGGCTATGAATAAGATGTAGATGAGGTATAATAAATAGATTTGTGTTCGCAATAACCCATTCTCTCTTTTAACGTTTGAACACAATGTGCTAAATTACGAATGAATTCTTTTGGGCTATTTGGTTTTTACATAGGCTATAGCCTTCGCGTTTTGGCATTAAACCATCTTCATCGTGATAAGACTGACTTTCAAGATGGCTTAGTGCCAAAATGCGTCCGTCATTCAACATGCTTCCAATAAATCAATGAGACTGCATATGCTTGAGTGTGCCTTTTTCATTATTATTTAAGCCTTTATCTACTTTGCAGCAAAAGATCCAGCTAAATGGAAGCTGAACTCACCTGCTCCGCTCTAGGTGGACTAGGTCTACTAATCACAGCCTCACGTTTTGCACGCAATTCAGAGAATCTATAAGGCAAGTTATTAATAACATTGTCGGAATAGGAGTCCGTTTCTGTGCCTCAAAAGGTACAATTACTTAGAGCTAAGGGTCCAATTGACAGACCCTTAAGGGTACAGCCGCAGTGA
>JAODJX010000100.1:669771-687308 GCA_026776945.1 Isichthys henryi | reverse complement strand
GGATGCTGTAAAGCGCTTTGAGACGATGTAATGTTGTGATACTGTGCTATACAAAAATAAATTTGTTGTTGTTGTTGTTTATATTTTAATGGCTGTGATGCTTTGAGCAAATTCCTAGCTATTGCAATTTTTTAATCATGTTTCTATGCTTGCTGTTACAATAACCTCCCATGCATCCATCCATCCATCCATCCATCCTCTAAACCGCAGGAAAGATCAGTACTGGAGTTACACTGGAGTACTCATAATTCCATCCTTGTTATGCTCTGGTTAACAGGCCAGGACATTCATCTGGGAATGACACGGCTTCTCCCTGTAGCGGCAGACATGCTTTCCTGAAAGACAGGATAGCAACAAACATCTTAGAGGAACATGCAGGAATACTGCTGCTGCTGATGATGATGTGTATCTCATTATGAACCACTCTGAGAAACAGTGCAGCGTTCGCATTAATGTATGTTCACAGTGTGGGTCAAAGCACTATTTTAGCATTCATGAAATATTCATCTGAATGATCTGAAAGTTTATGCTCCCCAAGGCACCATGAAAAAATACCAAATAAAGGTAGAAAGAATGGATGGATGGATGGATGGATGGATGGAGGATTCAGAAATGAGCTGAGAGATGGGACATGCCTGCTAATAAACGCTGGTATACTTTCCTCCACTAGGTGGGTCCATTTGTGCTGTGTGTAATAGAAACGGGGGCCTCACTCACATCAGCTATCAGCTCAGTATCACATTATCTGACTGGTGGGAATAGAGCAGAGCATGAAACTGTGCTACAGCGGATTACAGACCGTAACAGCTGTTAACGGGATAGAATGGCATGAAAACAGCCACAGCAATTAACGGATGTGAGTTTCTCTGTCAGACTTTCGACCTGATTATGGGCGAAGAAGTAAAAGACGCCATTTTTCTGAGGCTACTTTCAGGCATGAGAATGATAGGCCTTGGACAAAATTTTATTATTAATGGGCAATCAATGTGGTTCTGGATGGTTCACCGTGGAAAAGAAAGGACACCCCTCTGCGTGCGTAAGAAGTGTGTGAATGTGAGCAACAGCTCAGAGCAGATCAGACAGCACGAGGCCCCCACCAGAGCCCCTTAGCCTTTCCTGTTATTCATCTAAGCGTGTTTAATCATATCTGTGCAGCTGGGCAGCCGGCGTGTTGTTTTTGGAGGGGACATCGACCGGTGGGCCGCCCCCACATGAGTGCCAAGCATAGCTGTATACATAGCAGTGGGGGAAACCGACCTCTACACAGCTACCACCCATCCATCCACCCATCCATCCATCCATCCATCCAAGGCAGGGTCCTGGCACTAGCAGGACAAGTGCAGGATGATCCTGGATAGACTGCAGAACTCTACATGTGCCCAAGCAAGCAGTCACTCTCACTCTGCCTCTCACAAGCAACACAAACATTTTACAAACTTATTGCAAAGCCATGCAATGTATGTTTTAAGATTTGCACCATCCATTCATCCATCCATCCATAGGCATAACTTGGTGGGGTACAGATTTCCACCCATTTTAGCGGGTCCGTCTCATCTCTTTAACAGCACCTTTGAAAACATTATTAGCATTAACATTCCATGGTCAGCTGACTGGAGGGTCGTTCGTATGTGAATTTTAACCAGCCCAAAAGCCAAGATAGCTGTCGACACTGTAGAGCTCACCTTTAGTTGTCTTAACTGATCCATAAAAGTGCCTTAAAACTGTATTTAGTTCAGTTTTGTTGGCAGAATGAAAGTCATGCGGTCTGATTCTCAGTGTTAGCTTAATTTTTATTCTTCTCCAATTTATCTAAATTGACTGTTGTCATATGAAAACACCTAGTGTTTTGTATTGTAGTAGACTTCTTTCCTTACATTTACATTTATTCTCTTCTGAAGAATATTCATAATTTAAATTAAAAGTTATTTTTGCAAATGTATCCATGTGGCCTTGTTTTTGTATCCGTCACTTGAGGCTGAGAAGCATAAGTAACGGTTTTTAGATACACCTGAAAAGCGAATTGATACATCTGATGTGAAACGTCTGAGTGCGGTTAGACTCTGGTAACAACGCTCATAGAGCACCTCTTGTCCAATTAGATTTCTTGGTTGGAACTAACTGTTGTATAAAAGTCTTTATCTATATATATGGAATGAGCCCAGGTAAATAGCTTGAGCTTATCTTCTAGTAAACTTCCTTAACCACTACGCCCCCTCTGGCCATATGAAGTCCACTTTGCCCATAAGAAGCTATTGCTGTTCTTAACCCACTGTTTCACCTGAGAGGAGCCAGTTCGCTCCCAGCAAATCCTTCCCAGCATGAGGAAATACCTTTCAGGTAGAAAGCAGATTTCCAGGAAGTCATAGGCCCAGCCAGCTCCATGATTCGTATACGGTTTAACTCAATTCCCAGTAACCTAGTAATCCTGTTAGCTACTCACCACGGGAATTTGATTAAATTAGGCAACAGATCTGGCCAGGGATTTGTAAATGCAAAGCGGCAGACTGGTTAGCATTGTCACTGGGATCCGCGAGGGAAAAAAGGATTTTCTTATGCCGGGCAGCAGGGTTTTAACGAGTTCAGAACATATGAGAAGGACAGCGTCCAGAAAAGAGACGGGACAGTGTGCCCCCCCTGTGCGTATAATTACAGTGACCAAAGAAAATGGTGGATAACCTCATAAAATTAATAAAACATTCAGAAGGTTCAGGTTTTGAGAGGCTGCGTATCTGATATTTCCCATGTTCGTTACACTCTCTGCATTGATCTCTTTACATACCAGGTATCTACGTCTGCACCATAAAGCCTTTGTGAGCCTTTGCCCAGAGCTCAGAAAGATTCTGTAAGAAAAGATGCTGCAGGCAAAACCAGCGGAAAACGTACACTGTGTTGTGTGAAAGACACAGTGACCCTGCCTAGGTAGAGTTTCCAAAATCTGCCCTAATCCCCACCTGCCCGCACTCCTGGGGAGTTCGGCTTGAGGACAACGTCAGATTGAGCTCCCTCTCCTTATAATTCCGAGACAGACAGACAAACACACACTGTCCTTTTACCTCTGCCATACTCACAGTGCTGCCCAGTCCTGACGCTACCCTCTTCTTAAAACACCCATAATTATGGAAACTTCTCATTCTCAGACACCATCACTCTTTGGAAATCACTGCTTGGACACTAACATTAATAACCTATTTTCATATCTGTCATGCCCCGATCGTCCGATCCTCCTGTGTGCCACGCCCCCTGGTTACCCACGTGTGCTTCCCCGATTGTCTCCAGCTTTGTCCGATTATTTTGATCAGTCTTGTCTATTTCAGTCCGTGTCTTGGTTCAGTTCATTGTCCGTCATTGTGGTTAGTTGTGGTTTGGTGGAAGTTCGTATGTGCCTTCTGTTCCCGGCTCCCCGAAGCCTAATTAAAACCCCAGTTACCCCGTGTTCAGCCTGCCTGCCTGTTCCTTGCACGCCTACCCGCACGATCGCCGGTTCGCTTAGCCGCGATCGTGACAATATCACAGTTTCCATTCTTCAAATGCTTGCCAATGTTATCTGTAGCAGTAATAAACTGCTGAGTATTCATGAGAGTACAGTACAGTGTGGAGAGTATACTGGCATGTATATAGTTATATCGGTGTGCTGCCTGGCATACCCACCTCCCAGCTCACGAAATGAGCCTCAAGTTTCCGTCACAGTCTCGTCCTGCTGTGGGACAATTAAAAGGCCGGCATGGCGGCAATAAGCAGGACGCGAGTCTTTATTCAGGCATGGTGCTGGGTGCCTGAAACCGGGTCACGGTGCTCTGTCATTAAAATCATGTCCCCACTCATCTGGAGTTCTGGTCCTGGGGCCACCGGTGATGTCACAGCAGTGCACTCTCATGTCGAGCTGAAGCATTTCAATCAAAGGATCTTGGTGCTCTTAAGGAACATGACACCTCAGTCTCCTGTTCCTGGGTTCTTGGGGAGCTTCAGTCAAGGGTAGGAGACTCAAGACTCAGGTCAGCAAGTGGAACGCTAAAGGTCACCTTTAAAATGAACACCCCGCAGCAAAAAAAAAAAACTAATCCACTTTAAAAGGGATTTAAAGTTACACTTTGAGGATTTAGAATGTGAGAAAGACATTACCTTTAAACTGCCCTGAAAGGAAGGGGGGTGGGGGGGTGGGGGGTTTGAATGGGGATTTTTCTGTTTGAATTCAGCTGCAGATGCAGTGACGAGACCGAGGCTTGAACCCAAAAGCTTTCATGCCATTTCAGTGAAGTCAGTCTAATGATTTAGCCCCGGGAATTTCCATTCAGTTGTTGAATTGGTGGATTTCTCACTGACATCTGCAATTAGATTCAACACGGGCGAGCAGAGGTAGAGTCAAAGTCACTGCAAAGTTCTGAGAAAGATCAACAAAGCCAATGACAATACATAACATGAGAGAGAACAGCATTGAGTTTCCTCATAAAATGCATATCCATGCCTGGGTGGTGGTGGGGGGCTTACAAAACCTCATGATAAAATGACAACAGAGTGAAATGGAGAAACGAGACCAGGGATCCTTGGAAGTGTCACAGACAAAGCGGCACACGTTAAACTTTTTATTTTACCTGTATAATAATAATACAAAAAAAAAGATGGATGTTCCAGTGGAGGTAAATATCCACATCAAGTGGTCTGCATTATATTTCAGTTAGAAGAGTAGTGGAGTGGCAGTATACTCTCCATACTGTACTGTACTCTCTATTCAGTTAACAGTTGACCCTCCAGTCATGAGTCCGTCAAGCTACTGAAGTTCGTGGATGACATCACCCTCATTGGACTCATCTCTGGTGCGGATGAATCTAGCGACAGGAGTGAAATTCACCATCTGGTGACATGGTGCAGCCAGAATAATCTAGAACTCAACACTCTAAAGACAGATGAGCCCACAACCCATGAATCTCCGATCAACACAGTGGAGTCCTTCCATTTCCTGAGTGTCATCAAGTCCCAGGACCTCAGATGGGAGCCGAACATCAGCTCCCTCATCAGAAAAGCCAACGAAGGATGTACTTTCTATAGCAGCTGAAGAAGTTCATTCTGCCAAGGTCAATGATGGTGCACTTTTACACAGCCATCACTGAGTCCATCCTCGCCTGCTCCATCACCATCTGGTACGCTGTTGCCACTGTGAAGGGCAGCGACAGACAGCAGCATTGTCATCCGCTCTGCACAGAAGGTGATTTGCTGCAATCTGCCATTCCTTCAGGACCTACACAACTCCAGAACCCTGACGCAGGCAGGAAAGATCATGGCAAACACCTCCCATCCTGGACATGGAGTGTTCAAAAAACTACCCTTTGGCAAGAGACTCAGATCTATCAAGACCAGAATGACAGGCCACAAAAACAGCTTCTTCCCTTCAGCCGTAGAACTCAACAAGCCCCCTGACCTCCGCTGACAAAGTTCCTGCCTCAGTCACTCCCCTCACTCTGCACCCATATTTTTTCATCTATGGGTCATATTTTCATATTTTTATACTGTATATTCAATTGCTCTGTTCCCTTACCATCCTTTTAATTATTGTTAGTATATTGTACAGCACTGTCCAGTATTTATTTGTATATTCATTTTATTTGTATTGTACTTATCTGTTTTTCTTAATTTATGCTCTTTGTTCTTGTATGTAGTCTGTGAATGTGAGCACTAACACTGCCAGAACACATTCCTAGTACATGTAGTTGTTCCTGGCCAATTCTGATTCTGATTTTATGATGAATATTGTTGGTATATGGCTCACCGTCTGAGGGAGAGGGGGTACAGGTCCAGGCGCCGGGGTGAGTTACAGCAGCAGAGAAGGGAAAGAACTGAGATGGAGATGTGAAAGGGGAGATGTGAAAGGAGGAAGAGGAAAGATGTGGGTCTGATGGGTGAAGAAGAGAGAAAGAAGAGATGGAGGGTGAAGAGGGAAGGGGGAAGAGAGAGAGCAGAAAGGAGATGGAAAAAGAGGAAGAACCTACTAAACTTCATCAAGGAGCAGAGCGGTACAGCCAGTCTCACAAAGCCAGCTGTGAAAGTTAGACTGGGCAGCACTGCTGGAAAAGCAGAGCGGATGTCCTGCAAGCATGTCACTACCTCTCATTTTAAAATGTAAAAAAAAGGAGAACAGACCTTTTTTGATAAAATCATGGGGTTTTACTTCTGATCCACTGTCAGTTTTTCATAATGAAACTTAGCAATCTGAGATCAGGCGAAGAGGACAGTAGCACAGGTTATTCAGCCATAACAAAAAGACCAATCCACAGGAATCTGTAAGTGTAATATGATACAGTGTAAAGCGCAAAACTAATACAGTAAAGGGTTACTCAGCTGTTCATTTGTTCAGTTACAAACCACATTCACTATTTACAGGATGACATACATGAATATGACCTCAAAGACACACATACACGTATGTACAGATTATAAGATGTCAGCCAACAGTGTTTATAGCCGCGGTCTATACAGCTCCGCTTACACAGTTTGGTCTGTGGGATGTAATGTATGAACTGTAGGGAAAGCTGGTGTTTTATAAAGATGGGAATTTTCCTAGGCTGTGAAAGTACCTTTCACATTTGGCACAGAGCTGGATGCTGAATACTGTCTCACCTGGTAAAGAAAACACACACACCCAATGCCAGGTGTATGAACCTGGTATCAGAAGGTTGTTGGTTTAAATCCCACAGCAATCATACCCCAAGTGCTCAAGGGATACCGGATGACCCCACTCTGACATTAAGTTTTCCACACTAATGCATCGCTTTGGACAAAAATGTAAGTTATACGAATGTAATGTAAACACCTAGGTGTGAAATACACTGACCTCAAATCAAATATTCCAGCATCACATTTTTGTACAAAATTAAATATAATTTCATATTTATACATATACATAGATGTACAGAGAAATCACTGAATCCCGAAAGTATCCCTGCAGTGTGCACTCCTGTAGGATAAGCTCTTCACATGAATGGAGAGATATTTCATCAGTGGTAAGAAGAGGCAGCACCTGACGTATAGCCGTGGTTCTCCTGGAAGCTGGAGAACCTGCACATGGCAGGACCCTTTCTGATGAGGGGGCTGAGTGCTTTCAGGTGTGAGACACCAAACGACCAGGGTAATCAATCCACAGCTTCCCCATGGTTACCCACCCCTAGCGAGCGTAGATACACAGAGTATCATCTCTCCCCAGCACAGAGACATGACGATCGAATCTGCCCCTGGTGAGCTTATATGTGGCTGAGGTCCAGAGCAGTGAGCACGCCGGTGATGACCAGGGAGCAGGTGACAGGGCTGAGCCGCGGCGTGACCCACGAGCCGGCGCTCAGTGGGGAGAGCGTGCTAAAGATGGCGTCCGTCTCGTTCCTCGGCAGGGGCAGGTTGCAGATGTTACCCTCACAGCAGGCGGTGCAAACCTGTGGGCCACCCCGGAGACAAGGCATATGAGGGGGGATGTTTGCGTTTCCCATCCTCTTTGCAGCTCTTCACGGTCCCCTAAACAATCAGCAACTATCACTCATTTCCTTCCTGACAATGTTCAAAGGACAAAGCAGAGGCGGAGCATAGACAGAAAATGAGTGGGGCTTGGGTGGAGCACAGACAGAATGGGTGGAGCACAGATAAAGACTGGGAGGAGCATGGGTGGACCATAGATGTGTGCATTATTGGCTAGTTCTTTGGTAGAAGAATTACAATGAGAGGTGAAAATCTGGCTACAATCTAAATAAAACTGACCTGTTTTGCTCCGAAATATCAAATGATCACATTTTACTGCATAATGGGTTGCACCCCTCATCAAATGCAAGGCATTTTGGTCATGGAATTACTTCTGCTGTAGATCTGCCCCATTACATTACTTATTTTTTTAAATGTCCAATAATCTATACTGGCATGGGAGAGTATTGTACCAGGGAAACACCGTGCAGGTCAGAGTGTCTCTCCAAACTGAGCCGCTGGGCACGTAGAGATGCCACATGTAGGAGAGTGCAATAAAACTGGAAAACGTAACAGTGGCAAAGACAAACTGGGGGTCTTTTATATGGATTAAAAAAAGTATCTTTCAGCATCTGGAATCAGAAGGACTTGGTAACGCACCAAAGCAGCTCCATCCAAAAAACCAGGATGAACAAAGACAGCACCACGCAAAATGGAAATGAAATGATGCTCTGCAGTCTGACCTCTGAACTTTGGCATGGACCCTTAACCTCATTACCATGGTAACTGACAGTTGAATGCCCCCCATAGTAACAGGCAGACATCCCCGAACCTGAAGCAGGCAGACATCCCCACCTCACCTTGTGTCCTTCATGGTTAACGTCCCTGCACCCTGCAGAGAGACAGTCCTCCAGGGCCACACAGCGCTTGGTCACAGACACGCTGTCACCTCGTGCGTCCATCCTGTGATGAGTGTAGCAGTATCGTGTCTCTGTGTGGAATCGACAGTCTCTGTCTCAGGCTTTCTGTCTAGCAGCTCTTAACTACCAAACATATTAGGAGGGTCTGGCTGGGAGTGGAGCTAGGACCAGTCACAGCATTCAACAGAGCATGGCTCTATGGGCTGGGATAAGCGGAAGGTGGCCAGTATAAATCCCATGACTAACAGAGTATTTATTGCTGGACACTCCAGAATTAAACTCCATTGAAACACAAATACAGCAATTAATTTTGCTGCGGTAAGCAAAACAACAGCCAACCCAAGGCAAAATCAGGAAGCATTCGGTAATTAAGGCTTTCCTATGTAACCCTTAGCCTCTCTCAAACAAACACACTTTATATAAACACAGCCAGCTGTAGATGTGAGCAGTCAGATTGGCTCAGAAGCAGATACAGGGTATAACAGGAATGGAGGAACAGAGTTCAGGTCTCTCCGGGGGACAGTGGACAGCAGAGGCTCTTTACCCAGAGGACTGGGGTTCGAGTCTCTCTGGGGGACAGTGGACAGCGGGGGCTCTTTACCCAGAGGACTGGGGTTCGGGTCTCTCTGGGGGACAGTGGACAGCGGGGACTCTTTACCCACAGGAATGGAGTTCCGGTCTCTCTGGGGGACAGTGGGCAGCAGAGGCTCTTTACCCAGAGGACTGGGATTCGGGTCTCTCTGGGGGACAGTGGGCAGTGGGGGCTCTTTACCCAGAGGACTGGGGTTCGGGTCTCACCTCGGGGACAGTACACATCCCGCGCCCAGCGGTTGCAGCTGTAGTTGTCTGGTGCATCCTCACACGTGAAGCACTTGAAGCCTCCGGGGAATGGTGTCGCTGCGGATAGAGGGACTCACTCAGATGCAGAACCCCAGCTAGCCTCCAACGCCAATGCTGCCGATGAGTGCAGTAATCGTATTGCTGCTGGGCCCCTGAGCAAGGCCCTTAACCCCGGTGGCGGCTGACCCTCCTTTTTGATCCTCACTTGACTTTCACTCTGGATAAATGCTAAATAAATGCAATAAGTAAAATGATTTTAGCCCACGTACCCCAAAAGGGATTTGTAGAAATTAACAACCCCTGTGCTATATCTTTGACATTTAGCTAAAAAAAAAAAACCCTGAATGGCTGCTGCTCCACTAGGCATTCGGCTCAAACTGAAAGCACATGGCACCTTTGCATGGCTCTCCAAAGGCCTTCACAAATAGTGCTGTCTGCCAGCTGTCAAACCATGCTTTTGTGTGGGGCCACTGAGGTTTGGCCTCCTGCTGCTGGCCACAAACACTCATTGCTCTAAAACTTAAACAATCCCTCATTTAGGAGACGCTGAAGCAAAGTATCCTGCTAATCAGCTAGGCAGCTATGATCTTCTGACTGTATCTATTAACTATTTATGAAGTTGTTGAAACATATTGGGGGGGGGGGGGCAACTTGTTGAGTGGGACTCTAGAAACATAAAACCCGCCCCTACTTGGCCAGGATGGTAAATGGGACACCAGGCAGGGTAGTGACCGGTTGGGTGTCTTGGGGGTTGGGGCCCATCTGTCACAAAGGAACAGCAGCTCCAGCTCTGCTGTCCTGTTAGACACCCCTGTGTTAATCGAATTAGAGTCCCCACCTCCCATCGGCAGCAACAGCTGCATGTCTGAGAAGGTCATCCACACCCCCCTCAGCGCACAAAGCCGATCTCCCCGCACAGCTCCACCGCCACACTCACCAAATCTGCCGCTCATATTTTACTTAGCATCAGCAAACTCAGAGTGTCTTTATGCTTATCCCTCTGCTAAAAACGCCCCCTGCTGGACAATAGCAGCATAAACCCAGTGACAACAAGGTCTTGAGCAGTGAAAAATAAGCTGTTCAGGTCTCTTTTATGGGAGACCCCTATGGGATAGCAGCATCTAGACTAAAGGGGGAGAACTGAGAGGTCATGTGACAGTTTTGTGCTGTGGATGAGAGGGGTCTGCTGGCCTGGCCAGCCTGCAATCTATGACACACCCCGAAATTCAAAGCCGTGAAGCCATCCTGGTGTTAAAACCAGTTGGTGCACCAGCTGTAGCCTTGAGTGGCTTGGCTGAGGATCAGAGCGTTCCAGAAGCACCAAGCCCCCTCCCAGCATACCGGCCACCCCCACACTGGTCGCACCTCATTGGAGACAGCAGCATGGTGGGAAATGAACACCCAGGATAAGTGATGCTGTTTCCCAGGATGCATGACTGCTTGTGGCCGACGGAACAGAGGAGCAGACTGTGTGACAGATGCTGGGGGGGGGGGGGTTTCTAATGGACTAAACCAGATGCCTGTCCAGAAATGAGAAGCATCGACACCCAGCCACCCGATGGCACGTGTGCACAGGACAGTGGGTCGCACTCTTACTGGAAGGATGGAGGTAGACAATGTCGTTGACTGTGAAGTCCCGCGACTGGCCCTTTTCTGACCAATCAGCGATGAGACTCAGGAGCAGGACCCAGGCCAGGTGAGGCGAGGGCTCCATGGTGGGGCGTAGCCTCCAACATGCAGCTGTGCGGCTGGTTCGCTCGTCCTGCGGTGATTGACGGTCATACACCTGAGGAGTCAAGTCACCAGAGTTACTGATTGGAGGAAATGATGGTCAGGTGACAACCGTGACCCTGACCAGGACCAGTGGTTAGTATTGCTCAGTTTTATTTTCCCTGTTAAAATGCCTGAAAAGGTCCAGACGACACTGTCCAGGGAATCACATCCAACATCAGTAAAATATGAACCACATCCACTAACCAGCTCTACTCTCAGTAATCTGGAAATCACTATACCTGCCTGTGGTATTTGTTCATTCCCTCACTCTCTATTTATTTCCCGGTTTTATTTTGACATATTGCTGTTGACCCTCCTCATACCATTGCCATAATGCTGTGATTATTCCCGGGAACATAAGCCTTTATCTGGGAATGTGAGCAGGGATTATGCGACTTAGAGGTACAAGGTAGGGGTTGGATAGGGGGAGGGGGGCAGGAAATCACCATAAACACCTTCCTAGTGAGGGGAGGATTCTCCTAATCAAAACACAAACTCGGAGCCAAGAGCAACCTAAGAGCTGTAACCACATAACATGAAAAGGAACATCGAAAGGATTTCCTAAGCAAGAACACCACACATTTATCTGGCAGGAGAGGAAATTCCGAGAGATTTGAGAGGTGAGGCTTCGGCGAATAGCCGGAGCTGATTCCAAGACCGGAAGCGAGAAAACATCAGCAGCACCTCATAGGAGACACAGGCCTTCTCATTCCAGCTTCTCACCATAATTTGGCGAAAATATGTTATTAAACAACACACAATACAAACCCTACAATGAAACATTAACTCTAAACGTCAATTATGTACATATGCAAAAAAATGCTAAAGATTCCCGAACAATAACGCGTTACACTAGATCGTCCCCAATGCTGCAAACTGGCCAGCAGCTTTCTGCAAAAGCAGGCGTCAACTGTGATCTTATCCTGCAGAGTATCTACCACCATGCCCGAGGTTAAAGTCACACACCCCATAAATAAAGGGAGCCAAACAGACCAGGGCGCCATATGGAACACGCCACACACAGCCATGTGCTCCTACAGCCTGCCCTTCCAGAAGGCAGTGACTCCTTCCCAGGGCCTCATGGGATTTCTGCTAGATTGGCAGGAATAACACAGCTGGTACTCTATCGTGCATTTTCTAAGAGGCCACTTAATTTATGAAGCCGCACATCAGACTTGTTGGTCTATCTCATCCCCCAGAAGCTTGACATACCCAGCCATCCACATGGTGCAACAGAAAACGGGATTCGCCAAGACAGGCCACCTTCTGCCATTGCGCCGAGGTCCAGTTCCTATGCCCACTGTAGACTGCGGTCCACATGGACACTCTGGCCTCTGGTTATGCAGCTCAATACTCAGCAGGGCTTGATTCCTAGTGTGTTGTGGAGCAGTACCCCTCATAACCATCATTACAATTTTAAGAAATTTATGCCACAGTAGCACTTCTGCTGGTTTGTACCACACAGGACAGCCTTTGTTCACATCACACACCGACAGTCTCAGTCGGTGCTCACTGCCACTGACAGTGAGCCTTGCTGTTTAAAAGATGCTCTTACCCAGTGTCTGATCATAATTATTTGGCCATTGTCACTTAGATTTTCAACCCTGCTGATTTCTTCTACATTCAACTTGTGGACTACAAAGGTTAGCTTACCATCTAATATACCCCAGACCTTGACACGCACGAGACAGTCATGATTATTCACTTCACTTGGGGGTGATCATGATGTTTTAGCTCATTGGTGTATAGCTGAATATATATCTGTGTGTGTATATACACACTTGTACTAACAGACATATATACACTAATTTGCAACAAGTATCTAAAGCCTCCTTCAGCTGTTTGTTTTTTGAAGTTATTAAATGATTCATTTTTTTTTCTCAAAAAACATTCTCTTCTGAACCTGAATAGGCAAACTGGAGAGTACAGTTCAGTACAGAAATTGTCCCATATTGACGCATCATACGGTCTCTCTTGGCCAGGGCAGGTCAAAGTCCATGTAGAGTCCCAGCCAAGCTTCACTCCTCACCCCCATCCCAACGAGCCTTATCGTTGTCTCCCTTGCCCCCCACCCTCCCTACCGCCCACACCTTCTGGGGGACAGTGAAATCGACTTGCTAAGTCAGCGCTGCCTGTGTTACCATATGGTTTAACTTGCATTGTTCTTGCCACTTGAACCTTCAGTGTTGTGTCTCATCTCCTGTATCTAATGACAGAGCTACCTGGGTCACAGGCTTCTCTCCACGGCTCTCCAAGGTCCTCGATAATCTGACTGACGTTCTGTAGAAGCAGGACACATATGAAGGCTGCAGTTGCAGCTTCTGCAGGGGCGTCACACCTCCAGAAAGTAATGTAGCAAAATGGACCAGAAGATAGGTCTGCTCATGGTAGGTATGAGTAGGCATCCCCACTGGGACGGGGGGGACAGTGATCCCCGTGCAAAATTCATTTAACAAAATCTGGATATGTTTATGTACTACTGTGCTCTGGGAAGTCATCAGGCAACTAAATGTAACAACACGCATTATTTGCAGATTTAAAAAAATACTTTGTGTAGACATGGTTGAATAATCCAGTCTCTAATAAAGGCTGAAAGGTTTCCAGCTTGTCCTATTGACAAAGGTTTTTGTGTAGATGGAGAACAAGACTTTTGGGACCCGATAAGAGATTAAAAAATTCTGACCACAGAAGAGTCATGGAAACGGCAATGGACCATGGATATTTAAAACATTCTATAGCTTCTGTCCTCTAGCGAGATCCATGAGGAAATGAGAAAGAGTGAGATGGTGAAACAAAACAACAAACAGACGGCCCATTGAGGTGGGGATGAGGGTCTGATTTCAGCATCGCAGGTGCCCGTGCCGAGGCCTGAAGACCTCTTATGCCAAGTACGGTTCTGTTAGGAGTCTAACTTTACACTGGGTGCCCCTTCCTGTCATTTCCTGTTGGCCGATTAACAGGACAGCCATGACCTTGCAAGCAAGTGCTAGAGTCTGTGAGACTTGTTCAGTCAGGGACTAGAGAAAAAAGTAGCACTCATCACCAGAGGGGGAAAAAAGATTCTTAGATACCTGCATCAGACAGCACTGCAGGAACCTGAAGTTTGACAAACTATTTTATTTGTCACAGATCACATATAAATTACAGGAAGTGTGCAACATTATTATCTCTGACACAAAAATCTTTTTGGCTAAAATAGAGACACACGATAAAGATTTCTGCAAATTATGCCATCATTACTAGGAGGGATACTTCAGTAAATGAAGATTTTGCCAGCAGAAGCCAGAACCTGAGTTACAGGACAGAACCTCCATGGACACAATTGTTAAGGAGCAATTTAGTACTGAGGAGCTGCGACCCAAACACCACGTGTCTGAATAATGACAGTTCGGGTTAGTGGGACCCAAATGTGCTTCTTTTTTCTCTTTTTCCTTCTGTCAAAGCTTGGAACAAAAAGCAGGACACAGCGTACTGCTAATCGCAGGCTAAGGAAACACTGAGTGAGGGAGATATGGGAAAAATATTCCGGAAGGAGCTCAGGGTCGTCAGTGCCACGGGCCTGCTTGGTTAAGCTTTTGGGCATCTTGTGGTCCACTTAAAAGCAAATGTGTACACTAGTGCACATATTTATTTGTGTTACATTATACACAGAATCATGGGGTGATTTAAAAGTACAGAAATGGTCAGAAACATCACAGTGACACTCTGGCAACATTAATGTCTAATCCCACAGCCATTGCTGACACCAGTGAAGCGTAAGAATCCCATCTGTTGATCCCGAGTGTTTGAAGAAGCCTGTCCATTCCAGCCTCCCAGTGTTCCCAGCAGGAGGCAGCTGTGATGTCCATGCCAGAGCGCACCTGCGGGACCCCCCCCCCCCAGAGACCCAGCCTGACAGAACCAGCCCGACGGAACCCAGTCTGACAGAGATAGAACCAGCCTGATGGAACCCAGCATGACACAGTCCAGACTGACAGAGACAGAACCAGCCCGACAGAACCCAGCATGACAGAGACAATCTGCCAGAATGGACCTAACAGAATCCAGCCTGAGTGAGCAAAGCCTGAACAGAACCCAACCTAATGGGACCCACCATGATTTTCTTTCCACCCTCCTCAGAGCCTCCACATTCGTGTGACATTCCAGTTACTGCTAGATCCCTGAAACTTCAGCACATTCTATGACGATGTTCTGATTACAGCACATTGTACATTTCAACTCCATTCACGATCTATTCCACGCACAATATTCTGCTCAAAGCGGGCAACAGAAAAAGAAATTAAATCTGCATAAAACTTCAGCTAATGGAAGCTTCTCTGAAGTCAGGTCACACCAAGACTAAGTCTGAAGAGTCTTATTATAATCAAAGCCTCTCCTTTACATGGGAGGATCTAAGCTTGCCATAGCGGAGCGGAGAACAACTTGAACAAGGGTGACATTCTCTCACGGGCCGAAACGGAAGCAGTATCAAACGAGACTGATCCTGCAGCCCCTAGGACCACGAGTGTTGGCTGAGCTGGGGGCCAGCACTCGGCTAACTGAAGTCCCCCTTCTGCTCACGGTAATCCTGCTGCTCTCTCAACTTATTTAATTCAACTGTATAATTTTTTAATCCCCTGGCAGCTACACAGGCATAAAGATTAAAAGGATTAGCTTTGTGGCTCCCAGGAATGCAGACCGAGAGCAGGCTGATTATTTCTACCCATCCATTTGTATTACAATCACAGCCATGCCGCTTGGGACACAAAGCGGTGGCTTCACACCCAAAAACCTAATTAGAGGTCTGAGACACACCAGCGGCTTTCGGCATACATGGTGTAAAAATGGGATTGGACCTGCAGACAAACAGCTCTGTGCATTTGAAACACTAAACACAATTTCTCCTGCACTAGAACTTACCACATTTTATTATTATACTGTATTTCAAAGCACCGGACATCTTGTTCTAATCTGCACTAGATTCTATTGTATTGAATTTTCTACTTTATTGTTCTAAGTACTTCTTGTATGGAAATGAATCTTGAAACTCCGCAGATACTGTCCATTGCATCCAGCGGGTCTGGTTTTGACGGTCACTGTGAGTCTCATTGGTCATCCGCAAAGCACCTAAGGTGTTGGTTTCCCACTAGTGTGAGCAGGTGGCCGGAATGAGGATGGACAGGTAACGATGTCGAGACCGTGACCTCCAGTCCCACACGTCGATCTTCCTGAAGCTGAGACGCCACCGTGAAGCGAGACCCTCTACGCCTTCGCCTTTGATCTCCGTGCACCTCTGTGATGCTGCAGACCACACCGGCCCCAGATCACTCATCATTTTATTTATTCAGCAACTTGCATACCTGCTATAGACACTTTAAAAGAGGCAGATAGAAATATTACTGCTCATCAATTTGGCAGCTTTACACACCTCAAGCAAACCTCCAGTACAATGTAAAAGCCTGTATGATCAAAGGAACCCAAGAGATGGAACGTTGATAATGACAATCCAATGATGAATTACCCAGTCCAATTTTGGGAAGGGGGCTACATAAGCGAACAGGAAAGGGCCCCCAAACTGGATGATTGTATCTCCACAGTCTGAAATCCCTTTACCTCAAAACTATAGAACAAGGTCTTGATTAAACCAGTTAACCCCCCCCCCGCTGAGTTATACTGGATTTAGGAGGTTCGTGTGTTAAACCCCAGCCCCCCTGAGCGGGGACTGAATAGCCCGATCCTGTATGAGAGCACTTGGCAGCATGTTCCGGGTTCGAGAAGTAAAACAGTAAGTCATTGTGAGGCCAACAAGAGAGCTTAGCTCGCAAATTGTCTAGGGCATTTGGCCGGTGAGTGGCGCTACTCGACACTGAAGATGTTTGGGGGCAGCAGTCCTGATCCCTGGAAGAATGGCTGGGCTGTACCACATCATAGCTCGGGGGGGGGGGGAGAGACCACAAATCCCTTTAAGCGATGGATGACACGAAAGCAGAGAGGAGGCTCCAGGACAACTGCTGTGGCTACACTGGCTTTCATCCCCGAGCAGGAGGTCTATGAGAAGCAGGAGGTGCAGAATGCCACAATCCCAGAGCGCCACACCACACTGGAACCTCCATTTGATGGGTGAGCAGCCGGGCTGGGCAGGAAGGGCTCCCAACACCAGCCACTGCCGGTAGTAGCTACTGTGCCATACTGTCACTGTTCAAACTGCATCGTGTTAATTCAACATTTGGTGACATTTCAATAAGAAAAGGTGAGCTTTTATTAAAATGTCTTTTTCTTAATGCTGTTTTGACACAGGAAGGTTCCCAGGCCCGAGTTACACAGACGGATGGGAGAGTGGTGTGGTACTGCAGTGATCCCCTTTACTCAAGGTGACCTCCACCCAGCTCGGTCTTATTGGGAGCTCCCTAGATTTCTATCCTTTTCGCTTAAGGACCCTGGCCAGCACAGAGCGGTGGGGTGGGGGCTGGGGGGGTGGTATATACCGAGGATCTACAGGCTAGCACTGCCCTTCCGTGGGGACAGCATAAGGGGCCCTTTCGCGGACGTCAGCATGTAGGTAATATTCACAAAGGCGGGCGTGGGGGGGGG
>JAODJX010000100.1:638023-650223 GCA_026776945.1 Isichthys henryi | reverse complement strand
TCTACATAAGGTGAGAAATTCAAGATAAAGCATCACGAATACTGCATGAGGGAGTGGCTCTGTAGCGCAATGGATAGCGCATTGGACTTCTAATCAAGCACGTAAGGAGTGATTCAAAGGTTGTGGGTTCGAGTCCCACCAGAGTCGCATGTTTTCGTGGCCAGTGTGTCACAATCTACCCAGACGTGAGCACTCTTCAGCCAATCAGTCCTTTAATTAGTAATCTACTTGGGGAGTCACGGCGGAAAATCTGAAGACACAGCAGCCCTTTCCAGGTAAGATTGGCCACCCCTGACTTATAGTGACTGGAGCTAACATGGGCGTGGCTTATCAGGACAGGCGTTATTGGGGTGTGGCTTATCAACTCAGGTATTACAGGGCTGTGGCTTACCAAAACTGGAATGATAAGGTGGGACTTAGGTGGGTATAGCTTAAGAGGATAATCATTGCTGAATTTTCACAAAGCACTACGGATACACTTCTGGACACATATCTACACCCTCTGGTTACATGTCCATAGAGTAGTACCTGCTAAACTGTATTACATGAAGATGGTACCAAAGGTTACCTTCAGAAATATGAAATATTTCAGCAAGTTTGATGAGCAACACGAGGTTAAAGCCATATGCAACAACGACATATTCAGAATGGACCTTTGGTGTCTAGATTGTGTTGGTATTTCTGGGTGATTTTCTATGTAAGGTAAGAAGTTCAAGATAAAGCATCATGAATACTGCTTGAGGGAGAGGCTCTGTAGCGCAATGGATAGTGCTTTGGACTTCTAATCAAGCACTTAAGGAGCAATTCGAAGATTGTGGGTTAGAGTCCCACCAGAATCGCATGTTTTCGGGGCCAGTGTGTGACAAGTTAGGATCGTGACCTTAATTGGAAAATTATAGTTCAAAGATGCCCATTGGCGCTGCATCTCAATGGAAGTCTGCCCATCTGTCGTGCTTCACTGGGAGTCTATGAGAGCTCTATACATAACCTTTGCTTAGGCAATATTGATTGGAGAGAGATTTTAGATCTGCTTGGAATCTATGATTCTTCGCATGGTGATTGGGAGATGTCTCAGTGGGATAGAACAAACTACCAATAACTTCACATGCAATGGGAGGTGTTGGCTTGTACTATTCATTCATTCTGTCGCATGCAGGGGCACAGAAATGTTCTGTTGCAACCCAGAGTGACAGTTTATTGTTCTTTATGCATCTTGCACCATTGGCATTTGTGAATATTTTAAATAAAGTTTTGAGTTTCATTGTTCGTTTTCTGATTTTTCGTGGACTGGTTTGGTATTTAGCTTGTTAACTAAGCTGTCTGTATGTGCAAAACCATTGAGAAGGAGCCAGGCTGGTATGGCAGAGTAATAGATCATTTTTTACAAAAAGAATGGAGAGCAGAATTTACATTTAAATAGCCGACCGGCTAAAATAAGAAAAAAATGGCTTTTTTTTTTTTTTTTGGCTAATATTGCCAATTGTCTACACTGTGTGTCCTCATTTTAAACGTCACCTTTTGCCTCCGCTTTGGATAAAAGTGCTTGATAAGTGCTAAATAATGTAAAAATGAATTAAAAGAGGTTTCTTTTCCACTAACTTTGCTAAGAATCCATATTGGCATGTGGTTCCTCAATGGGGAAATATCCAGTATGACACCAATAACAAGAGACAGCATAATTTACCTTAGCTAACACGTTGACTGAGCAGTTACCTGTGTTCTACATACACAGTGAAGCACTGAGTACAGCTGATCTATCTAACAGTGAAGTCCATAGTGGGATTCCATTCATGTTGTTGACAATGGAATGTTAATTAGGCGTTTGCCTGAAGTTTGAGCCATATCTCGAAAGTTCTGGATGAAACACCCTTCTGGATGAAAGAGTTCCCATGCATCTGGTGTGACACTCACGTTTTCAGGCGCTCACGCTCTTGCTAGAAATCTTACGGCAAATCCTAATTATCCCATCAAAAATGTAAAATTAGGTACATCAAAAGCATTAGGGGTAGATTGCAAATCCTACAGATTACGTACAGGGTAATGAAGCTGTTACGTACATGCGTGGGCATATGTGTGCAGATTTGTCTTGAAATGAAAATCTCACGCCAGCCACCTGACCACAGTTGGCAACCCTGGTCTCAGTGCTGAGTGCACAGGGGGAGTACGGAGTGTGCTCAGAGGATGAGCGGGGGTGGGGTTGCCTGCACATGGAAGCTGCCCTCAGACCTGCAAGCTAGCCATGGTTGTGGGCAAGTATTGCTGTTAACCTAACGACCATCTGGAGTGTGTTTTTATCTGTGGGAAAGACTTACACCAACAAATAGACTGGTGTCTGGATACAGAACCCTTGCCTGTATTTGCATCAGATAGCAGCTCTAAGGCTCATCATGTGTGCCGGTGTCGGTGGAAAAGTCAGCGGGTGCCGTTTGATCCGGGGCCATCTCCACCACAACCCGCCCGGCTGTTGCTTTCAGGCTCCGGTTTCCACAGACAATGCTGGGCTCTCGGAAGAGCAGAGCAAAGTCGTCGCGTCCAGCAGATGTTCGGCAAGCGCTTTCATCCCGGGCTACTGTTCAGCTCTCAGTCTTGCAGTTTGCCCATCATTACTATCAGATCCCTTTTACTGACGTAATTCAGACGGTACTTGGAGGCCCCCAGGACCTGCTGACTATCACTAAAGGAACTGCATTTTTTTTGCAAATTGGATCAAGGCACATTTTACAAGCAGGATAATAAAGCTGACATTCTCTTACCCCCTAAAACAGCTGATGACCAACAGGTCAGCTGTAATCAGGATTTTAATCTGTGACCTTTAACCTATAAACTCTAAGGTTCTTTTTGGGGTGGGGAGCGGTGTGACTTACCCTGGAGCTAATAGTACATCCCTGGCCTTTCTATATGATTTTATTATTTGGTTTGCACTGCATCAAAATTAAACTACTGGCTAAGGGGGGGGGGGGGGTTGAATAACTATAAAAAATAGAAGATTTATAGTTCACCTCCTTTGCAAATCCCCCAGCATTCTACACTCCAGTGGAATACTGGCTACACTGTGGTACCAGGGAAGGGAGCTTGGGAACGACAGTCTGAAACACGAAGATGTGGAATTCTTTTCAGGTTTATCCACTTAAAAAATAGAAGATTTATAGTTCGCCTCCTTTGCAAATCCCCCAGCATTCTACACTCCAGTGGAATACTGGCTACACTGTGGTACCAGGGAAGGGAGCTTGGGAACGACAGTCTGAAACACGAAGATGTGGAATTCTTTTCAGGTTTATCCATTCCCTGCTGTGTGAACATGACTTATGGGTGGGGCTGGCTCAGCCGTCTTCGACGTTTCAGGTTTAAAACACACGCACACTCACACACAGAGCGAAGTGTCTTTCTGCACGCGCTCCAATCCCACCTGACACCTAGATGACAGCTGTGATCGTTTTGAGGCTTCAGAGATTAGCTACACCCTACATACCGTTTCCAATCACAACAAGGACACCTGTCAGCTCCGTGCCCTGAACCTGGCATAGCACGCAGACCATCAGCACAGGCAGCTTCGCTTTCTTGGCTGGCAAAGATCAAAAGCAGGCTGCTGTCCTCTGCAGGGTCCTAGGAGTGATCCAAATCTTTGCGACACCTTACAGTTTACAGACAATTAATTGGTTGAAATCAGGTTCAGAGGTAAATGACAGAAGTGAGACCCATTTCTTGTCCTGGAAAGACTGTGCCAGTCAAGAAAGAGGAGAGTGAGATCCACTGTTCACAGCATGCCTGAGGGATTGAGGTCCTGAAGGACCCCACCCTACACTCCGGCTGAACTACCTTGTGAAAGGTAGGCTGTGTGAAAGTCTCATGTCTCACATTTCTATGAAGCTTTCGTAGTCGGGACTTTCATTTATAGTTTCTAATTACTGAAAGCCAATGTCTTCTTAAAAGAAAAAAAATCCCCATTGTAAACTGATGGCAGTATTTTCACACACTTCGTCCCGGTGGGTGGCACCTTCTCCTTTGAAATATTTTCACTTTTCACATTAAAGTACATTCCTTCCTAATTAAGACTTTCTTTGACACTTCATAAATGTTTCCCATCCAATTCCCCTAGTAAAAGTGCAACATTTACTCTTAAAGTTTCCTTTATGCCGAATACCCAGAATCCCCGGCACCTTGGGAGGCGGAGCTACCATCAAAGGGTGCCAAGGACTATTTTAGCCACACATTATTGGTAAGCAATGCTTACTGATATTTGTACTAAAAGTTACTGTTACTGATATTCTACTTAGCTCATTCTTCAAAAGCTTTTTGACTGGAATAGGTAGGTTACTGTAGTAGTGGTACAAAAGCCGAGCCTTCTGGGCATAAACATGCTGTCCATACATACATAGGTCATCACGGTTTACTGTTGGAAGAATACAATTTCATCTTCCGTGTATCAATTCCGTGAATTCTGAGCCAGACATGACACACTGCTCTATTATACTACCCAACATCACCCTGGAGAGAGAATCAAGCCACGTGACGAAGGGTACTGGACGCATAATGTGAGAGATCCATACGATGCTTCCTGTCAGCTTTGAGAAGCAGCCACATCCTGTCCAGGCTCCTGACTCCGCCTCCACCCTCACATATCAGTGACACATTCATCTGCACTTTGGTAACACTGTAGCCAGTGGACATGAACACCAGGAGGAGGTCAATATATTTTCCATAGAATTTTAGCTGCAGTCAGCATTCGCTGCTAATGACATATTATGGAAGGAATTTTTATAAGAATCATTCATCTGACACAGATGGTGCATCTCTGTATCATCGTCTGACAGTTGTATGGTTCACCTAAACTGCCCATTTAACAGTCCAGTCCGACCTCGCTTTGTGTCCTATGGAGACGCTCCTGGATTTCTGAACCATGAAAACCAGTCAGGATGTGGCTTAAGACCAAATTCAGATCCTTACAAGTCACCTTTTCTATATTATGACCTTGGGACAGGAAAGGCACCGTTTATGGAGACTACAAAGCTGAGGCCGAGCTAGTAGGTTAGCATGCTGCTTTATGTTCCAGTCATCCTTGTTAATAAGGTTTGAATTACTTACAAAAATATACTGGTCTTAAGTAAACACAGGTGTCCTTGGGCTAATGCAAATCTGAATATGTGTCAGCTAAAAGCAACTGAATGATTTTGCCCTCAAGCAAAATAATTGAAATAAGTTCATGTTAACAAAGACATACAGTAATCTTTTAATCTGTCGAAGGCTATAATTATGGATTATAGTGATGTTTAAATATCACATGAGCACATCCACAAACAATGTTTTCATTAAAACCTGAAAACATTTCCCCACAAAGAGGTGTCCTTACATGTCAGATTAATATCTGAATCTACTATAATTAATTCAACAAAAAAAAAAAAGGTTTGAAAAAAATTCACTTCTGGGGGGAGGTGCGGGATGAGGTTGTACACCAGACCCAGAAGGGGAAGATCTGAGCTTCTGCCTACCTTTGGCTCATTTTAAACTCCAGCCCAGTGCTATAAATGGCAAAAAGCACACAAAGGTACATTTTTGTATCACTCTGTACTGGGAACTAACAACATCATACTTATCTTGACAAGACTCAACAAGCGCCATTAATAATACAGCAGGCCCACAGCGGGGCCAGAGCCGCAGTAACGTTACCCCGCGTGAAGGAGGCGGCCACGCGCGATCAGCACACCTCGCCAGCTCTCAGTGCGCACTGGTGTGATGCGTGTCCCCCGGAGCGCTCGGCACCTCAGCTGTATATTATTACAGTCTGTCATGTACTATACTGTACTCCCCGCCATCCGCTGACGGATTAATGACCCACAATTGGCAGCGGGGGTGGTGTGTAGCTCAGCGGGGTAGGACGTAGTGCTTCTGAGGGAAAGGGCGTCCGTCCTTAGGGTGATGTCATCGCACCTTCGAGCCCATAAGCAAGGCCCTTAGTCCCAACTCTCGCCAGAGACTGTGATATCCCACACCTAATAAATAAGCATAAATAAATAAACAGCATGTCCACCATAGCTGAGTGGCTGAGGTGGAGTTTGCATAAAGAAAGGGTTATGGAACAGCAGAGGCCTCACGTGTATTGTCAGGGACAATAAAATGTGAGATCGCATGCAGCAGATACCCCCCAGGAGCTCCGAGGTGGGGGTGCTGAGGCACTGACAAACAGACACCCCCACCATCGGTCAGCATTCCTGACCCGGCTGTCTGGCACGGGACACCCCGCGGGGGGAAAACATGCTTCGCTGGAATGTGCAGGTTAGAGCCAGCCCTCATGTGGAAGCTGCTGCCGGAATCGGGTTACTCTGCATGAGGCACATGGTCATGGTGAGTCCATCTCCCACGCACCCTCGTGGGGGGGGCTCTGCTGGTAGCCGATCGAGATGAAAGGCAGTGTGACTGTACTTTCTGAGCTGCTGTCTGTTTGTCTGTCATGTTTCAGAATGTCATATAGAGCCCCAACAGAGGCATGATGGGAAAAGCAGACAGAATTACACTCTTATTTACCGTGTAGGATCTCAGGGGCAGAGAGTCACGAAAGTGGAACTTACTCTTTGCAGCTTTGGAAGGCAAAGGAGCCTAATACCCCCTGGCTTGGGGGTTCAGAACCCAGCACCATCTGGCATGTGTGAAGGATGGTTTGCGTTTGCCTTGTTATACTGGGATTTTTTTTCCAAAGGTCCTATGATGTGCATTTAGGTGAACGGGAGTCTTTTGGTATGTGATTGTGTGTGTGTGTATGTGTGTGTGTATGCGCATGCGCGCGTGTGTGTGTGTTTGTGTGTGTGTACTGGCGTCCTGTCCATGGTGAGCCCTGCTTCGTGACCTGTCCTGCCTGGGCTGGATCCCAGCTGCATCCATGACCCTTGACTGCATAAGGGTTTCAAACATGATCTCATGTTATAAGTTCATTTGCAATACACAGTAACACCTGTAATAATTACACAAGTGGTTGGACTGAGTGTGTTTTTTTAAAATGAACAAAATGCCAAATCCCTATAAATAAACAGTGCTGAATTACCTGACGTTTAGCCAGCAAGAGTAACAGCTGATGAAGGCATCTTCTGAAAAGCCCGTCTATAGCCATGTTTTTAAGCCTTAAAGGAAATGTGACAGTATAGTTCACAAGAGAAAGAACCCCATTTGGTCGCTTTCCAGCCAATCAAATCTTAGTTCCTCAAACCATTTCCGTGTCTCCTAAGTGCCCCTCCCACAAAGAATGACCACAGGACGCCCCAAGGAGCAGTGCGTAGGATTCTAGTGGGTAATAAAAGCTAAGATCCTTTCCCGGCTCCTCTTATTGTCTTTTTGTACAAGGACCATATTCTCCTGTTTCCTGGCCGACAGACACCCCTGCTGTAAAGTACTTTACCTCCACAGACAATGCCCCCACCCCCATAAAATAAAATGTCCCCTTGGTGGGGTATGCTGGAGCAGGACTCACCTCAGCTCTGGGGTGAGACGTATGTTGTGGGGGATGAACAATGCCCCTCTATGGGAAGTCAGGCGTGTGCAGACAGAGAAGGTGACACGCTGTGATGTGCATGATCAGGCTGTGTGACTCTGCGGATTAGGTTGCTGGTTCAAATCCCTGGGTCAGGAGAGTGATTGCACAGTGGGGTCGCTGATCAAGACCCTTAATGCTCAGTTGCTCCAGGGACTGGCTGGCCTCGCTTTCTAAAAAAAAATGTGTCAATTTGGATAAAAGCAGCTGCTAAATGAAATGTAAATGCTTGTTTATTTAATAGTAAACTGGGGTTCATCACTAATAGTTTGGTGCTGGAAAACTGGCAAAGTCCTAGGGTGCATCGCTCCGCAATCGCAGCACAGACGTATATAGCTTCATAAAAGCTTACCAGCTGCTTACCGAATGCAAAGGGACCGATGTTTGTTGTTTTTAACAGCTGCTTTACTTACTGGGCTCTTACAGTATTTGTACTGTGGTTTTACTATCTGGGCCACAACTGCTCCTCGGTTATGGAAAGGGAATCCGTCTGGAATGGAACAAAGCAAATCCTTTTGACCGTAAATCTGCAAAGGCATTTCCATTAAAAAAAAAGCCGTAATGAAAAATTCTCTTTAAGTGCTCATTAACATGGCCTGTTTTCCCCTCAGGTCCTTCAGGCAGGTATAAAGCCATGAATTACGCTAATAAATTATCAAGGGCGACACGGAGCTTTAGATCTGCATGGAGAAGTTTCCGCTGGTGGATTTAAGATAATAATTTATCATGAATTACACCAGCAGAGATGACTGTGGGACTGTTATTGTGTCTTCTGGCCTTTTGATTTTGAATGCAGGATGAGTAAATGACTTCATGACAGACAGTAACACACCAGCTAAATCACTACCACCTAATAAACCTGATTTATTAAAACAATGTTATGAATATGATCCAAAAACAGTCCAATAGGCTGTCAGGCCACATTAAATTACTGCTGAAATGCTAGAGATGCTGTTGGACAAACAGCAATTATACAATAACATATACTTCTGTGCGGCAAAATACAGTATGTATATCCATATAGAGGCTGAAAATTCACAAGACAAATTTAAGACTTTTAATTTCAAGCGCATTTTAAGTCTTAAACGCTCAGAATAAAGTGATTAACTCCAAAACAAAGGCTATGAGAACTGTTTGGAAGGAAAGGCGTGTGATTTTCACTGTCCAGTTTAGACATACTGAGCCATTTCGCCAAAACCACTAGGGAAAAAGGAGCTTGCCTTCCTTGTGGCTGTATTATAATCTATTCAGTTGTCGGTATCTATCTGCTGTTTGCTTTATCTGATTAGAACACAGCCACACAGAGCAGGTCTATGCGAACAGAGCCATAGGCCTTCATGGATTAAGTGCCTCCCTGCATATGAAGCTATTTGTTTTTCTAACAAGGGCCTTTGCTGGGATCAGTTTGAGTAGCATTTCATAGGTTGTGAGCATACGGATGGTTGCAGTGGCAATTGGGGTTAAATGCTTGGCTCAAGGCTACTTTCCTGAACTTTAACCTTCTTACCTCTAAAGGTAATTCCACCCCCCAAAATATCAGGTTTTTAAAACAGACAAAAAAGTCCATTCCATGTGTCCTTGGGCTCTGCTTTCAAAAACCGCCGCAAATCCCCCAAAAGACATTTGTTTATTTTGAAAGCCCGCAGAGAATGGGGTTTAGGCACAGGGCTCTGCGTTGTTTAATCCTTAACACCCCCCACCCCCGTCTGCGTGCCTGTTTGCTGTCAGCCTGCTCAACTGCTTAATGTAGCCTCACATTTACATTAAAATGGTGACTGGGCCCCCAGGCTGTTCAGGTTTTACTTCTCAGTTTCACATTAATCCCTGGTGCTATGAAAGGCCAAGGCAAGTTCACTGAGAAAAGCAACAACCATGCAAGAAGAAAACTTTGTTTTATAACAAAGTAACATTGTTATAACTGTAAAAGCTTAAGCAAATGCAAACAGGAAGAACCCGGTTCCAAACAGAGGTACCCAAACATCTCACCCCCTGCCTGCACACACCGCGGCTGCTGCCATCGGTTCAACCTCCCCTCTCCTAAAAATGACCAACAGTACTGTCCGCCACCACCTGACTTTTTGGGTAAAGGAGACACCTGCAAACACGGAGAAGCTCTGAGACACATGGGTCAGCTTTCGTATCTGCAAGGTTTTCAGGCCCCAGGGTCAACAGAAGTTCCATAGGGAGCTTCAGGTTGCTGCAGGAAGGTGGCGAGATGCCATCAGCCACGATCAAGGTGCTTCCCCTTCTTGCTCTGAGAGCACGTTGGTTGCCATTAGCTGGATAAATACTTGGGTTCTGCTCACGCTCTTTCAGGACCAGCAGATGTCCTGATACTTACACTAATCATTACACCTGAGGTGTGAGCTCGCTCTAAATTGTCTCAAACCATCTGCTCAGTCAAAACCTACCCAAACCTCAATTTTCCCTGCATAATTTAAAATATTACTTTTATTTAATTAGCACAAAGTTTTGTTCATATGTATGTTACGTAAAACGAGGATAGATTTCAATTTAGTGTTCAGTGCCTAATTCATCCATCCATCCATTTTCCAAACCGCTTATCCTATTGGGTCGCGGGGGGTCTATATATATATACAGTATATAAAGGTTATTATTTCCGCTACCTTAATTACCACCACGCATATCTGCATCTACATGGGCATCAACGGCCTGACCCTGTAGTAACAAGCCTCAGTTACTCCTTTATTAACTGCGCCTTTCCAGAAAGATTTAATCTCGCCAGATGATGATAGATAAGGTTTCAGTTCCACCATGACCTTTCCAACTCCGTTAACTGTTAAGATTAAATAACAAGCTTGCTGTCTTACCTGGGAGTTACGCCAGGATCGTTATCTTGATGATTAGCCATTACCCAGTAGTTTGCATTAATTGTACATAAATGATGCCTGATAGGTCATCTGATAGGTACTGCAATAAAACAGAAAAATCTCCTGGAATCCTGTGGTGGACCAAGAGATCATACTGAGCTTCTTGCCAAGAGTAGAGGTCTTAAAACCTCTAGAAGATACTTTTCCCTCCTTGAGAGCATCTGTAAACTGTCAGGTTGTTTTTAGATGCTCATACCTCTTCCCATGATCTTATAAAAATTTACCTGACCACACACCAAGTTTTGATCCTTGTCCATTCCAACTCAGTCAAAGACATAATTTTTTATTTTTAATGGTCATTTGGTGGGAAATTACAGAAGAAAAACTGCAAATAAGTAATGATGGAGGCAGTTAGCGGTCAGGGCACCCACCCGCATGTCTTGGCAAAAGCAGGGAGGGTCACAGCACTCCGGTGTGTCAGGAAAGAAAGAGCCACTGTACTGCCACACAAACACAGAATTAGACTTAGCAGGTGGAGAAATTTCCCTGGTGACTGGAGACATCAGCGGCTCAACAGAGCAAAAGGACGAGGCACCATCTGCCGGTTCTCAAAAAATATATAAAAACAGCAAAGCCATACAGTCTGCGACAGATGATTAATAATGTTCACACAGCTTTATCAATTACTTTCAGACAGTTCCATACTCCAGGGGAAAGTTACAGGTTAGGAGCACAGATGATGTAGAAAGGTTTCAGGGTCTATGTCCATCCATCCATCCATTTTCCAAATCACTTATCCTTCTAGGTCGCAGGGGGTCCAGAGCCTATCCCAGAAGCTATGGGCGAGGCAGGAAACAACCCAGGACGGGGGCCAGCACATCACAGGGCCCACACACACACACCATTCAGTCACACCCACGACAACATGAGGAGAACATGCAAAGTCCACACACGTAACCCAGGCAGAGACTCGAACCCGGGTTCCAGAGGTGTGAGACAACAGTGCTAACCACTGCACCACCATGCCAGGGTCTATGTCATACAGTATATTAAGTTTACTGATTAATGCTTCAGAGGCTCTGTTATACCTCCTGCCATCTGTCAGAGAGCAGACAGCAGTCCCACAGGTTACTGCTCAAGAAGAGCCCTATTCAGCATGTGTCTGGAGGATCTATGGCCAGAAATGCTACCTGCAAACCAGGCCGAGGAGAATTTCTAGTGATTTGACTTCCACCCTTAAATCTTTAAATACATTGAACTAGCAGACTGTGACACCTTCTGGTGAACACAGCATTCCATCAAAAACATTCCCTCCCCTACTTTAACACTCAGGTTATGGGTAGCAAGTGTTTTGAAAGCATCACTGAAAAGACCACTTGGGGGCGGTAGAAGCTTTGTTGATGTTTAGCTGATGCTTAGCACCTCAATAACAAGCAAATAAGCTTCTATTATGATCCCACTGAGGCAGCGGACATCATTTCCCAGAATGCATGGCTTTCTCAAGTGCTGGAGCATGGGGGTAAGTATGGCTATCCCGGAACATCGCCCCCCAGTGCAGAAAAATATGCTGATGTCAGCTTGAAGTAACTTAAATTTTTATTCTAATTTTCTTATTTCTTGTAGTTGCGTCTTCATATCATTATATAAATATTTATATACTTTATGCGTATGTAATTATCGCTCTGACACCCATTGCCATGAAGTGCTTCGAAAGACTCGTCATGTCGCAGGTGAAAAGCAACCTCCCCCGATCACTGGACCCGCTACAGTTTGCCTATCGCGCAAACAGGTCAACCGAGGACGCCATATCCACCGCACTTCACCTTTCCCTCTCTCATCTGGACAATAAAGAC
>JAODJX010000100.1:609326-621270 GCA_026776945.1 Isichthys henryi | reverse complement strand
CTGGGTTCACCACTCTCCGGGCCCCAATGGGACACGATCCCTGGGTTCACCACTCTCCGGGCCCCAATGGGACACGATCCCTGGGTTCACCACTCTCCGGGCCCCAATGGGACACGAGACCAGGCCATAAAGACCATTCCCAGGTTCGCTGCTCCCCAGACTCTAAAAGGATGCAATCCCCAGACTTGCTGTTCCTCAGGCTCTGAAGGCACACACTCCACGGGCTCGCTGTTCCCCAGGCCACGACGGGATGTGATCCCCAGGCTCACCATTCCTCCAGCGGCTCAGCTCCATCTCGAGCCGCTGCACCATGAGCTTCAGGTTCCGGGTCCTGTCCTTCTCCTTCTCGTACTTCCTCTTCCACTCCTCTGCCGTCAGCTCCAGATTCACCGACACTGTGTTCTTGATCGTCTTGGCACTGCGGAGAGAGACGGGTAGATGAGGTGACACAAGCGGCAGCGGACAGATCGTGGGGGTGAAGCGGGGCAAAAAATAAGACCGAAAGGTAGAACAAATAAAGATGAATGAAATGAAGTGTATTGTGCATATTCTGCGGGACACTGACTGAAAGGTGCCTGACTGCTTTTCGCAGGAATCCCTGATTTTTAGATTTCATTAGCGCTATAAGCTCACAGGCATAACACTAGGGGCTAAAAAGCTAACAATCAGAGCATAAAGCCCCAGTTTGTTCATATCTGGTATGATAGAGGATGGAGGGTATGCAAAGTGGCAGTGGGGGTGTGGGGGCTGCGTCAGGAGAGCGTGCACACATACACACACACACACACACACACACACACACACACACGACACCAAGAGTATGTGCCTGGGGGGGGGTCACATGACCAATGGCTCACCGCTGGCCGAACATGAGCGTAGACTTGGTCTCAGCCTCGTTGAAGATGGACGGCGAGCAGCAGATGATGATGGTGGTCCGACAGTTTCCACCCAGGGAGTCCTGCAGGATGCGGGTCATCTTGCTGTCCCTGTACGGGACATGCGTCTTCTATCATACGGAAACAAAAGAGGGTGTTAATGACCACCAGGGCCAGCATGATCAGTGGCGGCCAGCGTGAAGTGCCACTGGGTTGCCGTGCCGAAGCCGACAGCAGGACGGGAGGTGCGGGGCCACCACTTACGGTTCCCTCGGCCAGGGCGGAGATGACGTTCCCCAGGGCCGACAGCGATTTGTTGATATTTTTTGCCTCGTCCAAAACTGCTCCCTCTGCTCCAGTTTTGCTCACCTTAAAGCGATGAACAGGGGATGTGAGGATGGGGCGTGAGGCGCTTGGGTTCAAGAGGGCTGTGAGCAAACCCTGACCTTCTCGCTGCCCGCGAGGTCCACCAAGTACAGCTTCCCAGACAGCTTCTTCTCAGTCTCCACGTTCTCCTGCTTGATGTTGATCAGGAAGATACTGTGACTGCGGGAGCTGTGCTCATTCATGTCTGCGAGACGGGGGAGTGGGAGAGGGGAGGCACCGGGCGTGAACCTCAAGACCAGCACTAGTATTAAAATGCACCATAATTCATAACTACTGTTACATCTTCAGGCCCCTTGGTTTCCTTTCCACACTTACTTGACACAGGAATTATTTCTCAGTCCGTGTTATCCAGCGACAATCCTATGATGTTGAATACAGTGATGAACTTGTCAGTTTTGCCGGACACACACGGGATGAGATACTTACTTGTGACAGCAACGTGCCGATTGGCTTTGCCTTCATCGATGACATCCATCACCTCCTCCGGGCTGGACACAAAGCGCTCTGTACAGCCCTGTCAGGAGTGTGTAGATCAGAGTGATTTACTGGCCACAGTCGGCACACCATCGCACCATCACACGATCTCTCCGAGGTGCGAGGACGCGAGCAGGGACAACGGTCTCGCCTCGACTTGCCTTGACATAGGGCACTCTGTTTTTATCCTCATGAACAGCCAGGTTGGTCTTCGAAACTTTGAAGCGAAATGATGCGATCAGTGTCTCACAGCTACTGCCAGTAACATCAATACTCCAAGTGTAAACATACAGTAAATGACCATTCAGAAGGTGCGGGGATGTCACTCCTGCTCACCATCTAATAGGTCTCGTATTTTGTCCAGGTAGATTTCAAAGTAGGAGACCTGCGGAGAGAGAGGACGATCCTGTTAAGCCACGGGAAAAACATCAGATTATCATGAATAAAAGATAGTTTTACAGTCAATGGCTGCACAAAGGAGAGTGCATTAGCGAAATCACCGATAATTAACGAAACTACTTCACAAGCAGCTTGCTACAGGCCGGAATCTGTCTACAGGACAGGATCCTGAAGAACTCCAGGCTCTGGTCCAAACGCAGGAGGCCCAGTTTGGCAAAGCGTTTTCGGCTGCATGCCGTGTCCCACCTCAGGCTCCTGACCACACGCGTTTAAGATAACACCCCCTTCTCCACCGAGACACAAACAAATGGCGTGGATACAGTACTGCCAGGTTGGATCTGCAACTCGAAAGGAGCTATCAGCTATTAACCGAGGAGGCCTGAAGCGCCAGAGGGCAAATAGCAGTGAGGTGTTACTGCAGACCTACAGAGAGGCCTTCAGAGAGGCAGTATCCATGGAGACCAGCTAACAACAGCCGAGTGCAAATGGTCAGTCAGACCCAGACACACAGAGACCCACTTTACTGAGAGCAGCACACTTGAAATTATCAAATGATTCAAGCCGGGACTACAAGAGTATAAAATGTGGATTTAAATCATGTGATGTGCGGCATAGAAAACAAAGCACAATTAACAGTCAGTCTGGAGTGTAAACAAAACGTACTGAAGCTGGGACATATTCAGAAAGAGTGAGTATGATTCAGAAGACGACAGTGTCATCATAAAAGGTGTTTCAAGCTTTATATTCATTGATTTTGCTGACACACTTATCCAAAGCAACATTTTGAGAAAGCAAGGTCAGCCAGTCCCTGGAGCAACTGGGGGTTAAGGGCCTAAGTCAGGGGCCCCACAGTGAAACCACTACCAAGCCTGGGATTTGATCCAACAACCTTCCGATCCCAGGCAGTGTCCTAATACACTGAGCCATGAAGAATCCCAAGTGCAACATGACATTCCCAAAGCTTTCAGATGTAAAGGGCGTCAAAAGACCCTTTTCTTTGAAAAGCTGAATCAGGTCATATGACACAGTTGCCGGGATCCAGGTTCGAGCGGCTCCTTGCTCACCTTGATGTGGAACTCCAGGTTCTCATCCATGGAGTAGATATGGTCAAAGATGTCATGTGCGATGCGGGGGATGATGCCCATCAGCTGGGAGTCGTGGAGCTTGCCCTGGTAGGGGGGAGGGTTACAGGTGGGGGCAGCGGTTAGAGTAACACACCCACATGCAGCAGTCAATATGCTACGGGGGGAGATTAACCTTTACTGGCTATCCACATATATGTCAGAGAAGTTCAAATGGCACCAGATCTTCAGTCAGACATCTCATGCTCATAACACCCACAGAGGCTGCATGCATGTATGCATCTCTGTCACCCACTGCACTCAAACCTCAGTGACAATGACGCTGCACTAAGCAACCTTAAAGCTGCTCTGCAAGGACCGTGGGGGCCGATTCATTCCCTCATCACTGCTATCATAGCAATGCCCCGGCCATCTTGAATGGAGGAGAAATTCCATTTCTCTCTAAGCATGCTGAGAGATCTCAGTGAGGCTCTGGCACAAACCACCTCTTAGTCCACTGCAATCTGGTGTAGCAGCCTGTCGCACGGCTAATATTCTCCACAGATCATCGTCAGAGTCACCACAAGCGGGACTCAAATTTGGGGAAAAAAAAAAAAAAAAAATCACTCTTCCGCTTAACCTGAGGGACACTGATGTCAGGGAAGGAGAGGGAAAGAGAGGGAAACATCTCCTGCCTCGCAAAGTACCGCTGAGTATTTGTGAGTATTGAGTACTCTGTTCTTCAGACTGGCCACACAGCACAGAGGGAATCGTACCCACATCCCCGAAACCTCCACGAACTTGAGTCTTGTAAGATCACATTGCGAAGCTGGACAGACGACGGGACAGTTAAACACACTTGTATTCTAATTAAACCTGGTTTAGTTATGCTATTAACACACCTAGAGCCCTCTATTATGAGAGCAGCTGCCACTTCAGTTACTGTGACCCAGAGTCAGACTCCTGCATGGTTTCCCCTGCTGAGAAAGAGGTCAGGAGAGCTGCTGCAGCCTTACCTCCATGGTGTGGGTCTTCCCTGATGACGTCTGACCGTAGGCAAAAATGGTGCCATTATATCCTCCAAGCACATCTGCGGGAATAAGCTCACATGTTGGTCCATCACATATTCAAGCACAAAAAAAAGTGCAGGACACTGTTTCCCAATCCGGTCCTCAGGGACCCACAGACAGTTCATGATTTTGCTCCCTCCCAGTTCCAAGTAAGGAGCAAAAACATGGATTGTCTGTGGGTTCCCGAGAACCGGGTTGGGAAACACTGGTCTAGAACAATCTCACATTTATTTTTAATTTCTAGCACTTATCTATGGCCCAGCAATGTCGTGCAAGTGAAACCTTAGTGTGTCTTAAAATAAATCCGCATCATCGTGAGAGTGCAGGTCACTGCTAAGATGACTTCGAGGTTTAAGGCTACAGCCCCAGGAGAAGCTGCACTGTATGAGTAAAAACAAAGCTGCTTTGGATGGAAGCACCAACTAAGAAAATAAGTCAGAAGTACAGTAATACATATTACTATAGTAACAGACAGACAGCCGTGCCGTGTTACAATGGAGAGAGACCGCTTCTGAGGCTAAGCCATCTAGAAGGTTCCATAGGCATGTGGCAGCAGACACGCACCTTTCACGATCTGCTTGGCACAGGTGTCGTAGACCTGATCCTGGGAGGTGTTTGGTGGCAGCACCCGGTCAAAGACGTATGGCTTGCCCTGATGGTCAGATAGAGAAAGCGGGGAATGGTCAAAAAAATAAACAGGTCCATGCGACCGGAGATGGGGGGAACCGGGACAGGGCACCAGGACACCCAAATGAATGTACACAAGAGAACCGGTTTACCAAAGACAAACATCTGTGGAGGACAGGAGGAAGGCAGAGTACCCAATGGAAACATGCCTGCCGGACCTCAACCCAACTGGAAATCTGACTGGAAATCCATACAATAAACAAAACAGACAATGTATCGTCATGAGAACACACAGGGGGCTATGGAGGATCACTTCTGTGAACGGACCCCAGGGAATCACAGTGTTCACCAGTTAGCACGAAGTGTGACATAACACAACAGCCTTCTGGTCACGGAGGGCGAGACTCCCAGCCGTGCAGGAGTAACAGAACACCAAGCCAGATGAATTCACAGCCAGTTTCCACAAACTTACCCACACACATTCAGACAGACAACACGAGCTTCATGACCAATATAAACACACATCCACCCTTCCAGCCAGAACTGACCTAATCAAGTAAGAACAACATATCACACAAATTCGATTTCTTAGTGACTCACAGCACATCGATACTGGCTGTATTCACCACAACTTCTTATTTTACTGGAGAGGTTTAACTGGTCATTGCAGAGTTAATGTGGCCTGAGTTGAGGGAAACCACTGGCCAAACAGAACCATATAACATCATTAAAGCGTCACAGACAAGCGCAGGCCTCCTTACTCAGCAAGGACAGCAGCCTCGACCACAAGGGCCCCAAGAAGCAGCCACTCAACGACATCTGATTATTTCTGCAGATTTAAAGGCACGTAACCCAAATGCCAATGTGGAACCCACACTGTTCCAGCTGGGGGGGAGGCCGATTTCACACAAAAAGCAGCAACATATAAAAACAAAATAATCCAAAAATGTCAACCGGACCCAATATTAACCAACGACTTCAGAGAAGGTGGACCCCAACTTTCTTGATGTTCAGCCAATGCATAAACGAGGATCAATTATTAAGCAGCACTAAGGGCCGTCGATACCGACAGAAACCAGCCACATAAATTATGCACATGGATTAAACCGCGATGAACAAAGCATCATGTTCAGCTTCATAATATCCCATCCAATGAAAACGGTTCATTAAATTCAGGGCAGATTTCACAGCTAGCGTCAAATCACAACATATCCTGTGGGATGTTTGCATTTCAATATTGACATTATGTTTATATCCATCTCAAAAAAATTTTAATATCCTAACAGTGGCCAGTATGGGGTCTCACAACAGCAAACACATCTCAATCCACCACTGGGGGGCGTTTAAACTCTCTGGATTTCAGGTACGATGCCCAGCGATTATCATTTCCCTCGATAATTGGTCGGCAGAGACACAAGCGTGCACGCACACTCAGACACACACAGACACGGCGTGCTGCAGCAGCCCAGTCACAGGCTCTGCTGCACATCTCCCTCGGGGACGAAAACGCACCCTTTCATGGGGACAAATGTGCGTCCTTTGGCTGAAGCTAAAGGCAGCTGATTCAGCAGCTCTGCCACGCAGATATGAATCAGGCCTGACAATGCGGCCCATGGGGCTGCGGTACTGTCCGCCTCATTTTCACTCGCCACCCCCCCCGCAGATGATACAGGACACGGCACACACAGGCTAGCTTCATGGTGTAAGGGGGTGGGACTGGTGGGATTTAAGCCCTGAGAGGAGCTTAGATGGAGAGGGTCGGACTTGAGCCCCCCCTGGCACTGGTCCAGAAGCCAGGCCGCCGAAGTCAGCAAAAGCTGCCCCCGTCCCACTTACTGATGGGAGTCAGCAGTTTCCTGTTGTCTCCCGGCACAGTCCAGGTTGCATTTCCTTACTTTTCGGTGCCAGCGGGCCATTCTAGGCTGAGCCGGGACCTGCTCTGCCCGAAGCCTGCGGATACATTTGGCTCATACTGGGTCAATAGCGACCTCGACCGCACCGCACCCAGTATCCCAGCGGTCAGTTCCCCTCCCCCTCCCTGACTGGAACAGAAGCGAAACAAAGTCACGGTGACATGGCAGAATGCACAACCAGAATCATGTAAACACAGCGCGGAAGGTAGAGGCATTAGCCGGTCCAGATGACAGCATGTAGACAGGCCAGACAGACAGAGGCTGTGTTCACCAGCACTCATACCACACATTTGTGTGGTGCCCTGAGGTTTGGGGACAAACAACCTCTACACTGAGTGGGGTGACCTGAAGCGACTTTTTAAACGGGACCCGACCCTGTAGATGACAGCCCACGATAAAGGAGTCTTCAACACAAGCCAAAGGACTAGAAGCACAGGGGTGCTGAGTTAACATGGGGGCAGCGGGCCTCTTGCCTGAAGCCGCCTGTCTTCAGATTCTTAATAGAGCCTCTCAATAGACAAGCAGCAGCCTGCCCATGGTGTCTAGAGCACCAAGTGTAAGGTGCTCAGTCTCAGAACACATTGGGCTCTAACAATAACAGGCATATCTGCAGTCTGTGACTAAGTCAGAAGATATTAAAAGCATGGCACTGCTACCTAGGGTCTCTCAAATCTCACATAACAAAAACAACAAGAATTCCAGTCACATGATTATGAACAGAGTATGAACCACAGCCCAGATTCATCTGTTAACTAGCGATCATTAGAACCGGCATTGATTTAAAGATGACTAAATATCCCAGCAGAAAAGACTGTGATAAATGATGAAGTCTTAAATATTCTTAACTTGGGGTCTTGCAAAGCAAATTACAATACAAATGTCACTAATAACTTCGGGAGGCACTTGCGTGCAAACAGGTGCTTCTGGGTGATGTACAGACCCAGAAGTACAGACAGCGTTTCACATCAGTGCTACATGGGGAGTTAACGGGATAAGATGGCCCATCTCTGAGTTAATGCAGCCACATTACACGTTAATGAAGTGCAAAGTAAGAAAGGTTAAGTCTTACTTAAATGTTACCGAAGGATCTTAGAACCATCACGAGTTACTGAGAATAATATCGGGGTTATTAAAAACCTTCCCAGAAGAGACTGAAATTCTGCTCCCCCGACTCCCGTCTGGCCGGATATTTTTACAGGATGGGCCCAAGATTTACGAACATTGTTTACAAGCAACACGGACTTTGACAGCTGCTTTCACAACGACCGCGGATTACTGTCATTATTCCCGTTGCTGTGCACGAAGACCAGCTCATCACAACACGCCCAAGCAGCTTAAAGCCGCAAACGCCGATCTTTAACATTTAATGCGGGGGCCCAGTGTCCCTGCAGCAGAGCCCGTCTTCCTCATCTCCATGGCTGGTAAAACAGCTTCACTTTCTGAAGAAGCATTTCAACACGCCCATTTGCCTCCACTCCTAAGTTTATTTATTTGATTTTTTTTTTTGTTTGTATTAATTCGCCAGATCGACAAGGCTAAAATTGTAGTTAAAAAACACGACGCTGTATATCACGACTCGCACGAGGAATTACCGACATTTGCTTTATTTCGTAGGACCGACGCTGAACATCACCGAGCCGGGACGCCCGCAGGAGCTGCCGCGCGTCAGTGCGCATTTGGCCCATGGAGAGCCGCGGCGACTCCGGTTCCAGTCATCTGGCTTGTCTTAACTAAGCACGCCGTCCACAAGTATACAGCTTCATGCGTTAAGGCCACTTACCGTTATCACCACAGTGTCGTCGCCCTTGAATTTCGGAATATATTTGTCTCCTCTTGTGATCTCAGCTTCATTCAGTGGCCTGAATCGACACATCACTTTGACGCCGCACTCGGCTACGTCCGCCATCTCTATCTGCGCCCACGGCCGAAAAAATCACCAGGGAAAATTTCTCCAAACGGATTCAGAAAACTGTAGGCTTCCGAATGCTGGCAGATTACCCCAGACGCACCATTGCACTTCGCAGGAGAATCAGCTGCAGCCGTCCATTGCAATTATCCGCAAAAATCAGGACTGCTGCATGCACGCCTTTCCTAAAAACCATGCGTTTTACGCATAAATGTAGCAAAAAGGCGTCAAATGTTGCACAGTGTTAATGATTGTTTATGCCGAGCAGAAGGGCGACGAGCAGTCCAGAGTTTAAAATCCGCATCCTCCTGCGCGCTTCAGCATCCCGCATCAGCACCCAGCAGACCCTCCCCGGCCGGCTCTACCTAAAGCGTCTCCCAAGGACTCGGGATCATGCAGTATGACATCACACTGCGATGAACACCGACGCATTGTGGGCTTTGTAGTTCCGACACCTATACATGCAGTGCAGGTCGTCGTCGACTTACTACTGATCGACTTCACGACTCTTCCGAGAGCGCAGATATGTGGTCGCGATTGCGTAGAGTGTATGTCAGTCTCCGCTAGGTTAGAAAAACACCAAACAACATGACTGAAGGATGATGTAATTTTATTATACTGTATACTATATCAGGAGTGCACATATTTGATACGCAAATACGCATTCGCAATTTAAAGCGATACGCGCCTTCTTTTCGTACCAGCGCAAATGCGTATTTATGGGGATTCGTTGTATTACATGAAATGATCGTACATTTTAACCTTAATGTGGTTAATTTATACTTCAGGCGGTCATATGCATAGAATACTGCATAATAAGATTATATCACGTTTTTAACATTTTTATCACCATTTTATGATAGTGCAAAAACAATTTATTTAACTGCAGTGTAAGTATTCCTAAATACTATCACATGTAATCAACTAGAGGGGACATTTTTTCGGTCCCCACAAGGGGGAAATTCAATTTTATAAAAATCTGTGAATGCAACCAAACAACTAAAAATGCCAAAAGGCTTGTATTTTGTTCGGTTACTTATGGTTAAGTTTAGGGCTGGGTAGGGTTCAGGCTGTCATAGTTGGGATTAGGGTTATGCCCATGGAAATGACTGGAGACTCCCTATAAAGATACAGATACCGAATCTGTGTGTCTGTTCTTGTGTTATAGTGTGTGCATGCATGTGGATGTTATTTAAAAAGACCAAAAACATTGGAATAAATAGAAAATAAATAAATATGAGATCATGTGATACATTTAAAACCCATTTATGTTTCACCTACAGTCATAACCTGGCAGCCTGAACATTGTAAGGCCAGCATCAGCAGTCCAGCACCTTAATACATTTTTTGTGTCTTGGTGGGCACGTTTCCTTTACACACAGCCTCTACATATGAAGATTTGATCTTCAGGTATTTGCTGTTCCTCTGCACAATATACACAGAACCAGGCCCCTCAATGGCTGCAGATAGCCAGTCATCAGTGGCTTTGGGATCAGCTGAGCATCTTTCACAAGGAAATTCGTTGTTTTTTTTTTTTTTGTAATCTTTTGTTAACTTTCTTACTACAGTTTTCCATTTTTGAATCTGTGTATTCAAACTACTGTTAAGATGAAAGTTGGAGCTTTTGGCCCTATTCCACTCTCTGATGCTCTTACCACTTGCATTTCATCGGATCTTTCTGACCCACCACCAGATACCTCACTGTGTTTCAGCCAGATAAAACAGCTTATACTCAGACACGGTGAATCAAAGTGCAGTAGTACAATCACATATTCTTTTCGAACCATCAGTCTACACTATTTGATGCTGCTAAAATAATATATGATTGCACTGCTTTGGTTCACCTAATGGGGGAGGTGGGCTATCCTGGAATTTAAGGGCAAAGAACAACCCAAAAGAGGGCGCCAAACCATCGCAGGAACCCTAGAATTATTTATTACAGTTTCTCTGAATCACTAAAACACATTTCCTAAAATCTCATCTCTTTGTCTCAAAACACTAAATACGAACTCTAAAATTCAAGCTACACTCACAAAACCTTCGACTTGTCTTGCAAAACCAAACATCTGACCCAAAACTATTGTAACTTTATTCAAAATCAAGCACTACTGTCAAAAACCACACAAAACCAGCCACTGTGCAAACACAACTTAGCAACGATTACACGCTACAAAAAATAAATACAAAACACTGTGGGAAAATAATATTTAGTTATTTATTTATTCATTCTTGTACTCACATTTAAACAAAAAAGATCACATATAAACAAAAAAGAACTGCAGCAAAAAAAAAATTCTGTAAAAAAAAATTATATATTTTCACAGCATATTTAGATAATTTATTCTGCCTCAGCATCACGCCTCTGTGCTGGGTCAGGCCACAGGACTTCATCCACATCACATGCTATGTTCTCCCTTGCAAGGCAAAGAGGAAAATCCTTTAGCATGCCGAATCCAGCCCTGGTAACATTCCACACCTATCTCACCACATGCTCCATTCATTGCTTGAAGTAGATTTTCCTGTGTGTAAAGATTTCGATCATATACTGTCCATCTTCATGCCGAGAAAAACTCCTCAATAGGGTTTAAAAAGGGAGAGTATGGTGAAAGAAACATATTCATAAAATGCTGCTCATTGTGAAACCAATCGCGTATTCTTGGACCACGATGAAAGCTCACATTGTCCCAAATGATAACATACATGGGATGCTCTGTTTGCTCACGATCTCTTTGCTCAAGCAAAGCGTCCCGTAGACCACCCAGGAATGTTAGTAGAAGTTCGGTGTTGTATGGCCTAACAGTAACATGACTGTGAAGAACCCCATCGCTGCTAATGGCAGCGCAGATAGTTACGTTTCCACCACGCTGCCCAGGCAGTTCAATAATGGCACGTTGACCTATGACGTTGCGACCTCTTCTTCTCCTTTTTGCTAGATTGAATCCAGCTTCACCCACGAAGATGTATTCATGAGGCCTAACTATTGAGTCAAGCTCAAAGATTCTCTGTACACAGTGAAAACAAACTACATTTAGTTCTGTAAATGACACAGTATGATATATACATGTGCTGCTTCCCAGACAATACAGTATACATTCTAGTACTGAGTTTACTGTGAAACTTTAATTACTTTTAGACATGTTGACATGGTCAAGACAAACTGCTGCAGTTCAAACCGAGCTTCAGAATGGGGAAGAAAGGTGATTTAAGTGACTTTGAACGTGGCATGGTTGTT
>JAODJX010000100.1:570096-585704 GCA_026776945.1 Isichthys henryi | reverse complement strand
TGCTTTATCAAGTTTTCCCACCCTCCCTGAAATAACCAGTGGGTTCCAATACACCTCATTATGTGATAATTGTGCAAGAATTGGGGGGGGGGGGGGGGCCCCGCGCCGCCCCCCGCCCCGGCGGGGCCCGGCGGGGGGGGCCGCCGCCCCCCCGCCCCCCAGGCAGCTAAATGGTTAAGACTTGACTGGTACACAGTTCCAGAGCTGACTGGTGCTGGAGCGGGGGCCGACACATTCAATGTTATCTGGAGATTTTCCTCCTCTTAGGCTTGGGGGGCTTGACCTGTCTGTCCCTTGGTGGAATTTGGTGAACCTGGGGGAGAGACAGAAACCCACAGGGAGTGTAATCACAGGCCAGCATGTATGGGGGGGGGGGGGGAGAGGTCACTCAACCACTCAGCCTTCAGAAGGAAAAATCAATGCTTTCAAATAATTTTATTCAAATTACAGAATAATTGGAAATTATCCTTAACCATGGATGAGAGAAAATGCTGGTGGTGAATACCTGTTGCCTTTATATACTTCCTATTAAAACTATAACACGTGGCTCAGTGGACTAAGCCTCTATGCCTGTGACCGGAAGGTCGTCAGTTCTAGCCCAACTTCAGCAGAATAGTTACGTCTGTGGGACCATGAGCAAGACCCTTAACCCCTAGGTCCATGAGAGCTACTGCAGGTTATTGCTCTCAACTACATATGTATCTGTGTGTGGAGATTAAGATGGGGGAGGCAAAAAGAGAATTTTCATGGGGATCAATAAAATATCATTATTATTATTATACAGCTTGACTGACGGCCCAGGGAGCCCCCCCCCCTCCCCATCCAATCAAAGGCTACTCAAACTCACTGTTCCAGTTTAGTCTGAAAAAAATCTGATAAATCAGCTGTTTGTTGTTCCTTTTTACCCCTATCAGATCAGGAGGGATTTAAGAATTCAGCCCATGGCCAGGAGGTTATGGGTTCAAACCCCTGTGGTGAGGCAAATGTTTAATGACAGTGTAATGCCAGTAGTGGGGCTGAATGGAGGAATCATTTTCCAAGCAAATGAGATTAAGGCCCAGAACAGTTGCCGGAGAGACCCTTAACCCTACAGCGCTAGAGAGCTTAGTGCCTCCTTTCTGTCCAGGCACACATCCAGCCTCGGGACAGGAGACGGGGCCCCGGGGAGCCGGTGGACCCTTCAGGGGCCCGGGGGTGGGCCGCTTTGGCTCGTTCGGTTAATCCCTTCTACTTGGCATTCCTTTGATCAGCGGGGGCTGTCATGGCCTGGCCAGCTGGCCGGGGACGTGCAGGAAGTGGGGCCTTGGCGTTTCGATCCGGAGCGGCAGCAAGCTGATGGCCAGAGCTGGACTCAGGAGTCCATGGTGACTGAGGAGCACCTCGAATGGCTCCTGAGGACCATTTGGTTTAAATCCAAATTAGAACTCTTAACAGCTTAATGAGAGACAGGGGAGCCATTTTAGGGGGGGGAGCATCCATAAAGCACATGAGGGGACCTGGGAACCCAAGCAGAGAGCCGGGTCTGCTGTGGAAGTGGGGATATGCTCTTTGGTACTGAGTGTCATTAAGACTGACGGCTGGAGGCTGGTGAAAGGGCCTGAGCACGCGGCGGTGTGGCGGCGGCGCGGTGGGCAGCACACTCACACTGCTCGACATCTTGTCCAGTTCACTCATGGCCTCATGGATAGCAGCTTGTAGATGATTATTCAGTTTCCCACCTCTGTCACAAAACACAACAGAACCAGTTAGTATACTGGCGGAGAGCAAGAGAGGCATCAGGGTGTCACTGCTACTACCGGCAGTGTTAGCAGCGCCAATTCCAGCCCCCATCCCCAACCTGCACATTAACCTCCATCTCAGCTGCACTGGACACTGTTGATTTTCCCCCCCGCAAATAAATCAGCCTAGGAGCAGCTCCAGCTGACCTCAGGCTGCCTGGCAGGGTAATGGCGGCTGCGCGTGGGCGGGGAACGCCCACCATGTCACCCAATGCCGCACTCACTTTCGGTTCAGCTTGGAGGCCCTGTCAAGCACCTCCAGGTCCTCAGTTAGTGTCTTTAGGTTCTCTGGCTCCACCTGGGGGAAAAGGAGCAGAATGCAGCCTATTGCCAGCACTAGAAACCAACAGAAAGCCAGTGGGAGGTTTGTATCTGTGGGACAGATGTGTGGATCGAGACGGGTGATGACTCAGACTAACCCCCAGCACCAATTTCATGCCACGTTATGATGATTCATGTGATTATCAGCAACTGCTTAACTGAGCAGGAAACGGGAGAGTGGTCTTTGTGGGGAAACAGATGTACACGTAACGGGGAGGATGACGTGGAGGAGGAACATAAGGGAGGAGGAGAAAGAGAGGAAAGTATAGGAGAGAGGAGGGAAATAAAGAAGAAACAAGAAGAAGGAGGAGAATGTGAAGAAAGAGTATAAAGAAGGAACAAGAGAGGAGGAGGAGGAGAATATGAAAGAAGAGAATACAAAGAAGGAACAGGAAGGAGGAGGTCAATTTGAAGGAAAGAATATAAAAAAGGAACAGGAGAGAAGAGGAGGAGAATGTAAAGGAGGAACAGGAGTGAAGAGCAGAAGAACATGTAGGACGAACAGAAGTGAGGGGGATGAGAACATCAAAGAGGAACAAGAGGGAGGAGAAGGAGAACATGAAGTAGGAACAGAAGAGAGAAGGAGAATATAAAGGAGGAACTGGAGGGGGGAGGCTTCTTGTTACAATGTTGCCCCAGTGCCTGACACAGGAGGGAGCATCAGTGTATACCAGTGGTATGAGTCACGCACACAGAAGAGCTGAGCGGGGCGGGGTGTGGCGTGGCGGGACTCACCCTGGCCTGCTGGTTGCTGTGCATGCCGGGGTGGAGGCCAGGGTCCACAGCCGCCAGCTTGCCCGTCCAGGGTGGGAAGCCCTTGATCTGCCCCCACATGAGGTCACCCATGTGGAGTGTGCGCCGCGGCGGTGGCCGGTAGTGCAGAAGCTCCCCAGGGGAGTCGGGCTGCCGCAGCTCCTCCTCACTACTCAAACTCTTGGTGTCTGTGGGGCTGGGCGCGCAACCATTGTAGTGTCCATTGTAGTGACTGTAGTCCCTTGCTAGGGGGCCCTCCAGGCTGGTGGAGGAGCTGGGTGACTGGTCATCAGAGGGCAGCTCCTGCCTGGGGGGGGGCAGTGCTTCGGCATAGCTGCGGACAGGGGGCAGGCGTCCGCCATTCACATAGGTGCAGCGCTCCACCGCCCGCTGGCAGCTGCTGAAGTGGAGGCTCTCCTCCAAAAAGGTGGGGCGCTCCACAGAGCCAGGGGGCTGGCCCGAACAGGGGCTGCTCCGAACATGCGTTGAGCACTCCAGGAACTCATCCCCCCACCACTGAGTACCACCACTATCGCCCAATGCCTCCAACTCCCACTGCCTCCGGCGGGTGCCGTGACCAGGAGAACGGAAGCGGGCAGAGTCAGGGGTACCAAGGCCTTGTCCCGAGTTCCTGTGTGGGCGGGCCTGGTGCTGGGGCTCCGCTTCCTGGCAGGGCGGACGTTGGCCACGGGCGACGGTGCTGACGGCATGTGCCAAGCTGACGGGCTCCCCAGCGAAGGCACTCATGGCGCTCAGGGCAGGGACGGGGCTGCCCTGAGTGGCTCCACCCACAGCGGCCGTGATCTCCATATGCACGCCCTTACTGGCTGCATCCACCACCGCTCTGTAGATGGCGTCCACAGAGTCTACGCGTCCCCCTGGGAGACCCTCAGCACCATGTGGGCCAGTGGGGGGTGCCAGGATTGGGGGACGCGGCTCGCCAACGCCATCCGGCATTTGCTGGAGCGCTGTGGCCCCTGCTGCCTCAGGGAGTGATGACGTTCCTGACTGGGAGCCGGCATGCTTGCTGGGAACTGCTATGCCCCCCCGCAAACTCACCTGCAGGTGGCAGAAAAGGAAGGAAGGACACGGTGATCAGCTGACGCTTTCTGGAGAGCGAGATACACAGCACACCAACAAGGCTGTGGCATCCACTGTGGGGCCGTTTTTTAGCAATCAGCTGACACATTTATGCACCCGAATGCCAACTCACCTGGAAGTTCTGGAAGAGGCAAGCCATGGGGTTGGCGGGAGGAGGGGGCTCGGGGAAGCCGTTGTCCGCGAAGGGGTGCGTGCTCTGGAAGCCAGGGCCCCCAGGGCCTGCAGCGAGTGGCATCTGGCTTTGCTGTGGGGCTGTGTGGCCGTGGCCAACCAGGGACTGGAGGTGACCCAGCTGCGGGCTGCCCAGGGCACAGCTCAGGGAGGAGGTGTCCCCTGTGGGAGCAGGGGGAGGAGCTGAGTGATGTCACTACCGGCTAATGGCTGCATCTGAGTGATGAGTATTCCACAGGGCCGGAAGAATATTAGCAAAGCCTGTTGTACGTGCAGCATAAACTAAACAGACATCCTGCACCAGTGTGTGTGGTTAGGGAGCTTCCGGAAGGTTTGTCATTTAACGCCTGATGACCAGCTGAGCATTAGCAACGGTGTGTAATCTGATCACACATGGCCTGTATGATACAGCAGCCCTCGAACATCTCTAAACAGCACTGGCATTTGTGACCAAACACCGAAAGGAAATGCATGAAAATTCCACATGATCCTAATCATCACAGACACAGGGATCCACCAAATACGTTGGGCATTGCAGCTGGGAGGCTTTTCCAGTCCATATCATTTCCAGTATGAACTGGGGCACCGGGGCAGGGGTGTACATTTGAAGAGCCAAGACTGATCAAAACCAGCAGAGTCTGCAGCCTTTGAAGACCACTTCCGGAGTACTTGTGGACCACCCGTGGCCTGCTATGTTTCCCTGCACTCAACGTGTCCAATAATTACCCAGAATGCCCTGCGTGGGATATCTGGCTACCAGGCACACTGATTGGTTCCTCCTCTTCTCTGGGTGGCATAGTGCCAGTGAGTGTGCCACGGTCACACTGGGTCCCTCGTGCAGAGCAGAGCAGACAGAGCCCGGGTTCGAAACTTCCTTTGGGGGCTAGTTTAGCACACGCCCATGGGTGGCGGAAAGGTGCCCAGCAAGCTGCTAAATCATGCCTGACAGCTTGTTCACTGTGACACTTTGCTTAGTGGCACTGTAAGAGCAGGCTCGGCACAGTCAATTATAGCTCAATTTAGATAAAAGATAACCCCCCGCGTTCCATAATCAGGAGAAATCGATATGCACATTAGGACTCCCAACACCTCTGACGGAGACAAAAAAAATCCATATTTCACCGCGGTGTGTCTGAGGAAAAGCACCCCTTGCAACAGTAAGCTGCAAGTCCAGGATGCTGTGAGCTATTCAGCCAGATGGAGGACAGGACTGCAGCTCCGACATACCTCTACAGCTTGGTGCTTCTCTGTGTCTATGACCCTCTCTGCCTGCCTTACCACCCGCTCTCTGTGCCTTATGACCCTCGCTGCCTGCCTTACCACCCGCGCTCTGTGCCTTATGACCCTCTCTGCCTGCCTTACCACCCTCTTCTCTTGCTTTCCTACCTTGTGTCTGTACCTTATGACAATGGCCTTATCTGTGTCTTCTTACCTGCAGTAATATTATACTGCAATTAAAAGAAAAAATAGGATAAGACCCTTTAAAATCATTGTGTCCTCACTCTGCACAAAAACCCCCAAAAAAATCTCTGTGACTTTTTTAAACAGATTTACAAACGAGTGATTAGGCAGGAGATGAACAGTCAGACAGATTCCACCGATCTGCCCAGCTGTCTAGAAGGATACTGCTTTAACAAAATCAAGCTGTAGTGGCCTTCACAAACTACTGGGAACATCTCAGCACCGGTATTATGTCCTGTCATCGAATATCAGCAGCAAAAGCTCATTCTGAAGCCTGCGCTAAGTGAGAATCACCAAGGCGAATCGCCAAATGGCCGACCAGCACTCAGATCAATATATAATAAGCAAAGTGCGGCTTCGGAGTGAAGAATTACTTCCACAGCCTAGTACCTTCTAGGAATCAAAAGTCAGAGGGTTTTGCATTATAATCCAGCTCATTTCAGAAACAATGAAGTGATATTCTTTCCATCGTCTGCAGAGGCGATATCGATTCAGCTCGATGCGTACACCCAATGAGTGCAGCAAAGCGGGGAAACTGACTTCATATACTAAGACTGCATGGAAATGAGAAACCTATGTGGCATCTTGGTGCAAGTGCCCTCCATTGGCAACTGAAGTTTGCTCTGAGGCTGCTGGCGCCACCCTCTGGTAGGGCAGGGCAGGTGCAAGGCAACTGCTTTTGTCAGCTGGATCTGTCAGCTCCGTTAATGGTCCATCAGCCAAAAGCTCGTGTCAGGGGGCAGGTGGCATTCTGCAAGGAAACGGCTATGCTGCCCCCACCGTCAGCATGACAAGCTAGGAGGCTATAGCAGGATGACTGGTGGCTCTTTCAGCTTGGATGGTGTGTAGGGATAGGATCTGAGCCTTGACAAGTAGCAGTGGGCCAGCTCAACATGTTTTCATGCCCTCCAACGTTCTGATTACACCTATTCTGGAAGGTGGGAGGTGGCCTATAGATACAAAATGAGATGTGATCTCTGGATGCAGAACTGGCAGAACAGGGCTGCCCCACCCCCTGCCTCTATCCAGATCATCACGGGTCACAGGTGGGCCGCAGACCTGCTCTTTAAGCAACCAAAAGGATTAGAGGGAGCCTGAAGTACCGGCACCTCACACTTGGTGCTTAAGCCCTGGCGAGGCCCCACATGAATGGGGTTCATGTTCATTTACTGGAGGACTGCTGGGGGAGGCTGAGGAGGTAGAGATCCAAAATGTTTGGCCCTGAGACCTGGGAGCGTCCAGCGCTCGCCTCATGCAGAAAAGCAGACCTTCTGCAGTGGCCTGCGACATTAAATCATGAACTGAAATGCATGTGTGCTTTCCCCTTGACAGACCCACTCCAGCAGCAGCTCCTAGAGCATCATGGGAAATGGCAGTCTGAGTCATACCTCAACAGATGACAATGTCGCTACCACTCTGGTGCACCTACATTTCCTATAATGCAATCTGATAAAACAGTCAGTTATTGGTCATTGGTCACTGCAGGAGAGCATGGCTTCAGTATATAAAATCAGTCCTAACTGAATTATCATACTCAGCGTTGAGTAAAATTGATTCTTCCCGTGGCACATGTTTATAAAAGGCCTTTATTATTAAAATCCATGAGCCAGAGAGAGCTGAATGGCGTGCTGACTGAACACCAACAAACCAGAGCAAAACCCGTCTGGCTGTGAGCCGGTACTGTCGATTCAGAGGCAGGAATTAAAATCTGTGATTCAGCCGTGCTGGAGCAGCAGTAATCGGGCGAGCTTCAAAGGGGGGAGGAGGGGGGGGGGGAGAGTGGCAATAAACCATGATTTCCATGCTGGGGAAAAAGCAGCCAGTGAAATGAAAACCATTACATGAGATCCACACACCTCAGAGCTGTCGTTCTGGAATAAAATAAAAACACACGCAGGTACCTTTGGGGCAGAAGCGAGCAAAAGGCTTCGGGCGCTGAAATACACCCATATGTATACTATGAGAGCTTCATGTCAGACATGCGTGGGCATCTTAAATCTGCTACACATGCTGTCGCTGTCGTAAATGAGAGGAAGCATAAGAAATATCATCAACGCCACCATCGTCAATATCATCACAATTAACTTTGTCACCGTCTCCATCATGAGCCACCATTTTCACCATTACTGTCACTATAATCCTCACCACCATCGCCACTGTCATCATCTCCATTATCACTGTCACCATCATTGCAATCATCACTACTGTTATCACCACCACCACCATCGCCAGTCACCATCACTGTTGCTACCATCGTTGACATCTCCATCATTATCGTCACCAGTGTCAGCATCACTGTCATTGTCACCATCATGTTTCCCCAAAGCCCTGTAATTGAAGTCCACTGTCAGCCCCCTGAGCTTTACCGAACCCCAATCTGGGGTCAGATGCCTTCCCTGCTTTCCGACTCCGCCCCCCCGAAGTGTGACTTCAAAGGCCCCACCCCTGACAGCAGGTCCTTCCTTCTTCACACAATTATTTCCATAAATTAGTTAAATATTTAACAAGTGATTAAAAATTCACAAACAAGCAGCGTGTTGCAGCCTTTGTGTCAGCGGCTGGTGCCAGGAGCAGAGTCTGGTTGTGGTGGTGCCGGTTTACCTGGTGACAGCATAAACCAAATAACTGGGAGAAGATGCAAAATCTCAGTTGGCAGAGAAACCAAATTAAAGTGAAGTGATCATAAGATCCTATATATCACAGCAGTTTAATCCAGGCCTAATCACCAGCCTCTGAAGCAACACCTTATAATGGTGGGAAATGGGCATGATCCACTCAGGGACAGGGACACTGTTATCATATCACACGCCTGCAGTTGGACAAATGTAACACACAAGCGTCATTATCATCACACGAAACATCGCGACAGAAAACTCCCATATAGGATTCATCAAGCAGCAAAAAAGAAATGTAAAAAAATCAAGGCATTTTGGAAAAATTCAAAATCTGGAATATATTAGGGGGAAAAAGTAACATACGAATCCTATAGTACACCAAAATGATTGTGCTTGGAACTTTTATTTGACATATTTTAGGTTTTAGACTGATTATGGAGGCCGGATAAGCGATAGCTGTATCCCACGCAAGGCTGCTGGTCTGGGCCTTCTCAAGACCTAAGGCCCAAACTCCACCAGGCCTTAGATGATTCTGCTGACGACGGGCCTGTGTGCTCCATCATTTTAATGAACTTCCCTAATGACGCTTAAGGGATGTGGAATGCTGCCTGGAGCGACCGACACCCGGGACCAGCAAGTGCCCTTTGACCTTATTTGTTTTTGAAGGAGAAGAGCATCATTAGAGCAGCATGTCTGTGTGCTAGGCAGTTTGGGTGTCCCATCTGTTACTCCTCTGGCTTCAGTTTTAGGAGTAAACTGCACCATTCTGGATCACTAAAAATGTCTCTCCTTTTGCAGATGAGAGAAAAAAAAACAACTTCAACTGTCAATTGTCTTCACACACTGGCATTTCATAATGAAAAGCTGATAAAGAAGAACCTGACCAATTACACACGTCTCGGTGTATAATCCTAATTCAGAAAGCAGAGATTCTGAACGATTTACTACTCACTACTGCAGGCAGGGAGCGACCCGGTGAATCAGCAACATGATGTCAAGTTTACATTCTTACACATAGAGACACCAAGACTTAAAACATCCATGAACTAAACAGGCAGAACAGGGGTGATGTGGTACCTGACAGCGCGTTAACTAATCTCAGCACTACACATCATCCATCCATCCATTCATTTTCCAAACCGCTTATCCTACTGGGTCGCGGGGGGTGCGGAGCCTATCCCGGAAGCAATGGGCACAAGGCAGGGAACAACCCAGGATGGGGGGCCAGCCCATCGCAGGGCACACTCACACACCATTCACTCACACATGTACTCCTACGGGCAAATTAGCAACTCCAATTAGCCTCTGCATGTTTTTGGACTGTGGGGGGAAACCGGAGAACCCGGAGGAAACCCCACGATGACATGAGGAGAACATGCAAACTCCGCACACATGCGACCCAGACGGAGATTCGAACCCAGGTCCCAGAGGTGTGAGGTTAGCAAAAGTGCTAACCACTGCACCACCATGCCGCTCCTTGATTATCCTAGACAGAATGTATATTAGACAGAATGAAAGAGGGGACACGGGGAAGGAGACAAAGTGACACAGGGAACAATGGAAAGCAGCAAGAAAGGGTCAGGGAACCATGGGGAAGCAGACAATGGGATAGGGGACACTAGTAAGCAGCAGGAAATAGAAAGGGGATACTGAGAAGCAGAGGGACAGGGCCCACCTTGCTCCAGCTGTGTGCAACCCTCGCCGTTGGGTGCTGCAGTGGGCGGCCCAGCTGACGTCCGGTTATGTCCATAGCCTTGGGCTTGATGGGAGTGACTGTGCGGGTTCTGGTGGCCCAGTGTCACATTCCCCAGGCGCCCACCTACTCCCTGTAGCCCAAAGCCCATCGTCTGGCCGGCTGCCCCTGTGAAGGGTCCATGCAGACTGTGCCCCCTGCCCTGGGCCAGCACGGTGTCCCCGCAGAAACGGTATGGGACGTTACCGCTGACGTGCAGCTGCTGAGGTGTGACCACGCTCTGTTGGCTGGGACCGAGCCTGCCAGGCCCACTGCTTCCGGAAGGCAGGACTTGCGAGTTCTGGCAACTCATGGTCTGCAACAGCTGGGCCATGGAGGTTGGCGGGGGCGGGGCTTTCCGTAGTGGCTTCTGAGGGGCAGGGGGCCTGGCCACGCCCATGTGGGACTTGAGCATGCCCAGGACGGCATCGGTGGGGGGTCGCCGCTTGTGGATGGCTTCCCGCTGCTGTGCCATCAGCTTGTCCCTCAGAGCCGCGCGGCCGCTTTGGCCCTCGCCGGCGGGCAGCATGGGAGCTAAAGTGCTGTGAGCGTCCCCAGCACCGCCCTCCACCCCGTCACTTCCCAGCTTGTTCTGATTGGCCAGCTGTGCTTTGGCGGCTGCCGACAGGAGGCTGCTGGCTGGGAAGGAGGTGGCATTCTGCTGGTTGAGGATCTGGTTCAGTGGCATCCCCAGCAGCCCTGGGTGGCTTTTCTGCGGCCCAGAGCCCATGGAGGCCGGTGGGAACATGGAGCCAGCCTGGCCACCCACGACGCTGTTCATGGCCGCCAGCAACTGGTCAGGCTTGGAGGAAGGGCTGGAGGGTACGCAGGGCCGTGGGGAGCCCACTGAGGACCGGGGTGACCGGGGGGGCGCCTTCAACTGGGGGCCCGAGGGGGCAAAGAAGCCCGCGTGGTCTGAGGAGGTGGAAGATGAGCGCGACCTCTGCGGAGAGGCCTCGAGTCGGCTGGCGCCAGGCCCCGCCATGTGCACGGGTGAGGTCACTGGTGAGGGTGGCACAGACGCGGCGGGCACCGCCTGCTGGAGCCGCTGTGGGTGGCCACCATGGCCCATGGGCCCGGGCTTCACTGTGGGCAGGGGCAGGTTGCTTGGCAGCGGGACGATGGCTGGGGGCATGTTTACATTCATGGCTGGTACCTGAGGGTGCAGGCTGGCCGGGAAGCCGGGCGCGTTCACAGCCAGCGGCTTGCTGGGGATGGGGTCCAGGATGCCCAGGGGGTCCTTTTCCGAGGACACTGGCTTCTTCTGGAGGACGCAGGGCGGCGGCAGGGGTGACTGGGCTGGGGGGTGGGGCTTGTGGTTGTAGACAGAGCGTGGCACCTCCACGGAGGGGGACTTCTTCATGACGGGGCTCTTAGCTGCCACAGTGGGGGACAGGGACACACTAGTCCTTCCTGCCAAAGCGCAGGATGGCTGGGGGATGGGCGAGCTGTGCCGCAGGGCGGCGGTGGGAGGAGACAGAGGTGTCCTGCCGTGGGCGTGAAGCAGACTGGGGCTGCCGCGAAGGCCTGGCCGGGTGAACGCATCGGGGCTGCCCAGGCCGTCGGCACGTGGGGAGTGCGACCCATCACCATAGGCCAGCGTGTTGCAGGAGGCGGGGCTCAGCAGGCCACTGCGGCCTGCGCGATACGGGGAACGCTGGCCGTGCTCTCTGCTCCCAGGCCGCGGCCTGGGTTGGCCCATGCTCAGCTCCGTCTGCTGGGCTGCCATCAGGACCTTGAAGGGGTTCTTGGTGTTGAGAGCCACGGAGCGCAGCACCCCCTCCTGTGATTTATGTCTTACTGCATGAGGATTCACTGAATGAGTGGAGAGAATTGGAGTTGCACCTTAGAAAAGGGACAGCAGGAGAGGAAGGGGGGAAGAGAGCGAGAGGAAGGGGGGAAGAGGGAGAAAACATGAAAATGTATTCCTGGGCATAAAACTCATGATCCCCCCCCCCCAGTTCACTTAAATATTGACCAGGTATTTCTGTTTATGAAACAGAATCAACATATTCTTTTTAACAGGTTCTTTAAGCATCATGTGGATTCCCCGAACGACCATGGTACATCTCCACATTTCAGTCTCATCACTCCATCCTTTGCCTTAAAAACACCCTGCCGACAGCTACAGGAGAGCATCGGCATTCAGGAGTCACCCCGACGAGCCGCTTATCTTGCACACTGTGGCTGCAGCTCCAGAAAACTCCGGGAACCGTGGCTGCATCTGAGGCGCCACCGATAAACTTACTGGGCTGTTTCCAGGGGGCTTTTCGGGGGGAGGGGAGGGTTTGCTGCTGGTCTACCCTCTTCCACCCCAATGCCACTGGCATTTACCTTAGCTATACCAGTCAGTAGTAGCTGTGACCCCTCCCACACACCCTGGATAGGCTGGAACTCGAGAGGGATACAGCAGCCGCATACTTTTGTGCAGGGCCGCCACAGCGATGATCTTCCTCTTGTGGATGCACAGCTTGGTGACGTCCTCGTCAGCCTTGGCATCCTCTGCAGTCCTCTGCTTGACGGCAGCCCCGGGATCAAAGTTGAATACCTGAGGACACAAGGCGAGTTTCCACTCTGTGCTCACGTGCTGGTGAGTGCCATGTGTACATGATGCCATGCATGTTTATGGCAAAATAGTACCTGAGGTTTCAGGCGATGGGACAAACCAGAGAGGTATAATTAAACTGATTCATTATGCAGCAAAATGCTAAACATACAGGGTTTGTTTACTGCCATGCAGATTTGTGACAAGCCCTTGGAAAGGAGCACCTTCGAGGCCCATGAAAACTCAGCTGCAAAGCAAACCTGCAAAGATTTTCCATACGCAGACCGTCACATCATCTCGCACATGCACGGGAACAGCATGTGGCGGCACTCACCTTGGGCAGGACGAGGGGACACTCCAGGCCACACTTGCAGGTGCCATCGGTCAGCAGGTACGTCTTCACCTGCTCCAGGCAGGTCAGCACAGACCCACTGGGACTGAGGAAGAAAGGAAGGGCACCATCACCACTCAGCATCACCTGCACAAACTGCCATTTAAACTAGGCTTTCCGTTAGCAGAGTAGCGCCTGGGTACCAGCTCCATCATTATTAATAACCGGCGGCAGGGGTTTCTGGGTATTTCCCTAGGCATGACTTAGTGGTCAATGGTTAGACTGGCAGACTTGACATGTGTCCCTTATCAAGGCCACACAACCAGAGTTCAGATGATGACATACATCCCATGGACATGACACCCACATCCCTACAGGACTCTTCAACAACCTGTCAGGAAACAGGCATCTATAAAAAGATCAAAATAAACAGAGGCTCCAAGATGTGGATCATTGCACATACCACTGGTGAAGTGACCTGCTAACAAAGGAAGCGACCCCCAGGCCAACATGGAGATTTAATGAGTGCTGATCTGACAGCTGTTTGCCTATGAGGAAATCACCCTATATGCCTCACTCTGTGCTTTAAGATTTCTGATTTAACCAGAAATTAAGAATACAATCCTACAATCGTAACTCCAGAAAGACGGAGACGGACAGCGGGAATGACAGAGGGACAGACACTGAGATAGAGAGAAAAACAGAGAAAGAGAAACAGTGACTTAAAGACCGATAGAGAGAGAGACAGACAGTGACAGAGACAGGGAGACCAATGGAAACAGGCAGTGACTGAGTAAGTGAGACAGGGACAGAAAGACTGACAGAGAAACAGACAGTGACTGCACGAGACAGACAGACAGCCTGACTGACAGATAAGACAGAGACAGTGATTGAGAGAGACAAACAGCGAGAGACAGAGAGAGAAAAGACTGACTGGAAGAGACAGAGAGGGACAGAGAATAGACAGAGAGAGAGAGATGCACAGTGACTAACAGGCAGAGAGAGAAAGACAGATAGAGACAGATAGTGAGTAAAACAGAGACAGAAAGAATGAGAGACAGAAAGATATACAGTGACTGACAGAGACAGGCACCACAGCGAATGAAACCTTACCTTATATAGATCACTTGGCTGGGATCCGCCTCCCGCCTCCAGCCAATGGGCACGTGGGCAGTGGGTGTCGGGGCCTCCCTCTCCCGGCCCTCACACTCCCTTCCTCCATTCATGGTTCAGGTTCTGCACGTCGTCGCCCAGTTCAGGACACCTCGCGAGATATCACACATGTGTAGGCATCCACACACCACATGACATCACAGTCTCGGTGGGATGGCGTCGCGCTCAAAGCCGCATGGCCCGGCCCCTCATGGTGCTCCTGCTACTCGGTCTCTGTCGGTGGGGGGGGCCGGGGGGGCTGGGCGAAGGCCTACATAGAGGATCTCAGTGAGTGTCCATCATCACAGATGCATGGCAGGGAGCTGAAGTGAGGTGGGGGGGGGGGGTGGACTGCAGGGTCTGTCACAGGAGACCACAGAGTTGCTGGGAGTGCACTTTACGAGCTGTCATTTCTGATGAAGCGACTCCAGGCCGGCTCAGCCCACATGGCCATTTGCCTTGTAGGTTTAACTCCTGAGCATGGCGTGACGTGGCTCTGTCACTGTCTCCTACCTGGGTGAGGAAAGCAACAGAGTAAGGGAGCGCTGACAAAAGTGAGCTCTACATCTTCACAAAAAGATAATTACAAGGTGAGGAAGGTGAATGGAGGAGAGGGGAGGGGAGTGGAGTGGAAAGGGGAGGAGAAGGCAGGGAAGGGGAGAAGAGAAAAGGTGTGGAAAGGGGAGGAGAAGGCAGGGGAGGGAGGGGAGCAGCGAGGCAGTTTCAGAAATGCAGATGTCAGGCACAACAAGCTATAATTCAAATGAAAAAAGAATGATTATGAAGCAAGAGAGACCATTATTCACTTCCGATCATTCTGTGGTTTGATCTGTAACCAGATACTGACACCCAAAAAACACCCATTTTACTTACGCAAAAATGTTCTGAGGGCAGAAGGAAAAATGATTGGTTCGGAGACATCATCGTCAACACCAATTAGACAATCTCTCTGAACTAATCATTTTTCCTTCTGCCCTCAGAACATTTTTGCGTAAGTACAACTCCCATGAGCAAAGAGCACCATCTGAAAAAAAGTCCGAACCAGCTGTGGCAGAAGACGGTGTCCTTGAAATGACAGAAACCGACAAGGCCACTAATCTGGACATTTTATGGGTATGGTCCGGCTCCGCATGACGAGCCGAGTTGGCATTTGGCTAAATCGTGGTTATCTGAGGGCCATTCCCCATCATGGCCGGGAGGTTATCGCGATGGAAACAGGTTGTCTGTGCTCGGTATCTCCAAGACATAAAAAGGCATTATTAAAAGTAAAAACAGCAATTGAATTATACTTTGAAGACTGCTGGCAATATGAAAGTTTCATAACACAACCTTAAAGATAATAATACAATTAGACCAGCAGAAATCCAGTCAAAGCCTGTTAACTGGTTTAAGTTTCTGTACATCTGAACTGGCCTTCCTTACTAACCACAAAATATACTGGTAGAGGTACAGGACAACTCCTAGGTGTGACCCACCCAACTGACCTACCGGTATACAGTACAGGCCAAAAGTTTGGACACACCTTCTCATAGCCACCCTTTGCTCTGATTACAGATTTGCACACTCTTGGAATTCTCTCGATGAGCTTCAAGAGGTAGTCACCTGAAATGGTTTTCCAACAGTCTTGAAGGAGTTCCCAGAGGTGTTT
>JAODJX010000100.1:553694-567500 GCA_026776945.1 Isichthys henryi | reverse complement strand
GCTTCCGGGATAGGCTCCGGACCCCCCGCAACCCAGTAGGATAAGCGGTTTGGAAAATGGATGGATGGATGGATGGAATAATAATAATAATATATTTTTTTTTTACTTCAAGGTTTCTTCTGCTCACAACTAGGCATTAACCAAGACTTGAGCTCCTGAAAGAACAGGCTTGGAAAGGGTCATGAGACAGAAAGCCTGCATAGAGCTATGGCCTTCGGGGTCTCACGCACATACACAGAGCAAAGCCTCACACTCCTCAGCTCTGGGCGGCATGCAGTGACCCTGGGTTCAAGCAGGAGCTGGACAGCAGTCAGAGTATTTCCTAGTCTCAAATGGAGATATGGTGAATAACCCAGGATTAGATGAAGTGAGAGGACAGAGAAAGACCCTTGGTCACCAAATCCTCTGCATCTAAGACGCATCTAGAATGTCTTAGGGTTAGGATCGGTGGAAACTAAATGCTACTTAGAAAAACACGAGGGCCCAAGGTTCTAGAAAATCATTCCCAGCACTACCACAGAGTGCAGTAAGCAAGACGACCACTTCAGTGCCAGATACTGTACATTGTATAGCCATGCTCAATGGACGGCGTCCATGGCTGGGCTCACGGCCACCGAGAGGACAACAGCTCAGGACAAATCAGCTCAGCTTCCATCCGAGTGTCACAGTAAACCTACAAGGAGGTCCTTAAGTATCTTGAATGCACAGAGGATGCCACAACTTATGGAAAGAAATGTCTGTCCAAACGAACCAATCAATGGCTTGGTGGTGAAGAAAAGAAGACGACCATCAGTAATGGCTGTACACTGTCATCAAACACCAAGCATCAGAATAACCAATGTTAAGCTGTAGCTCTGACGACTGTCTCTGCAACACGGAAGAAGGGGGAGGGGGATGCAGCGTGATTCTGTGGAAGCAAATCAAAGGACTCGGGCATGGGGATCAAAGTTAGGAGCAGAAGAGACATCGTTGAGAAGAAGGCGAGGGAGATCTCAGTCTGCAATAAAACATATTTGTAATTACTGTTCTGGATTCCACACAGGAGCCATAAGAGTGAAAGGCCAAACCGACTCCCATTACATGTGTCTTTATGAAGATTTACGCCTTCTCAGAAATGCAGGCAGTATCAGTAAAGAGGGGTAGGTAAGGATCAATCCGCTGTGAGCTGCCCGAATCTGAGCACCACGAAAGGGGGTTGAGAGAAGGAGAACAGAGGGATGTAGGCGACCGGAATTAGGAGCGAGCAGGCCGATACGCATAACGGGAAATGAAGAGAGACGATTACGAGACCATTACGGAAGCCAATAGCAAACAAGCGGCCATGCGACACCGTCACTCCCCCACCGGAAACCAATTTATAACCGTACCTTTAGGGCTCTGCACAGTAATGAAAATGAACGGGATGGTACAATGAAAAACACTCAAGCTTGCTAAATATGCTATATGTGTATAAGAATGGTGTAACAGCGGTACAGTAAAGGGGGGGAGGGGGGCGTGCAGTCAGGAAGGACACCTCGCCTGGTTCCATGTTACCGGGGAGTCTGGGGTGGACCAGTGGTTGTGTGTCAAGCCAGCCAGCAACTGGCAGGGGTGCAGTGACTGAGTTTCCCAGCCGGACATGGGCAGCCTACTATCTACCCATTAGCGGCTCAATCAGAGCAACGAACAGTAAAGTAGGAACAACAGAGCATCACTGATATGCAAACTCACTGTAGCTTTGCCAATGAGACAATGTGGGGGTAGGAAAAATGAAACACTGAGAAAGAACAAATCTTTCAGACCTCTTGGGCACCAGCTCATAAACAATTTGTGTTTAAATTTGTAGTTTAATTACTACTCCCAGTCCAAGAATTACAGGACTGAAAAAGTATACAAGTAAACATGCTTTACAATAGGACAATTCAAGATTAATACACCTGTATGCAGATCCAAAGCTGAACATATGAAGGAAAGCGGCCCTGCATGGAACTGGAGATTAATTTCCATCTTACAGATTCCCACCCCCCTTAAATCAGAACCTCTCAGCTCAAAAGCCATAATTTGCTAATAATTGATCCCACAAATGAACCTCTAGGTGAATGTAAAACCAGTACAGGCCAGAGTGATTTGTGAGGAGACGCAGCCAGCCATTTTAACTCCGTATGGCTGACAGTCAGTAAATAATTGGCACCTTTTAAGGTTATATCGTGTTTCATAGTGTATTACAGACCAATAACTTGGGGACAGGGGCCACTGCGGACAAGGGCCACCACTGAGGACAGGGGAAGCTGAGGATAATAGTCACTGAAGAGAGGGGCCGGTGCCACTAGGAGCCACCTATGACAAGGGCTGCCAATGGGGACAGGGGCCACCGAGCACAAGGGTTACTGAAGAGAGGGCCCGGTGTCACCAGGAGCCACCTATGACAAGGGCTGCCAATGGGGACAGGGGCCACCGATGACAAGGGTCACTGAAGACAGGGGCCGCTGCTGCCAGGGGCCACCTACGTGAAGTACCACTACAGGGGACAGGGGTCACCAAGGAAACGGGGCCTCTCTCTGGCCGCCTTCCGATTGGGATGCTTCCGAGGCCGAACACAGGTATGGATGACGCGCAAGTCAGCTGAGCCCCATTAAGTACCAGTGATGAAGCGGGTCACGGCGATTTGCCATCTGATGTGCCAGGGCCTGGCAAACCTTCTGTCCATGGGGTGCTTAAAAGGTACCAGTTAAAAGTACGAACATGCCAAGCCACCTACAAAAAAATAAAGAAAGAGTAATAGTGTCACATCACGTGACCCAAACACAGTAGAGATGATTTTGGGGGAGTTTAAAGGAAAGAGATTGAAGAGACTGAAGGAAAAGCGGCCAATGAATGCTCAGTGTATGTGTGGCACCTACACTGCCAGCCAATTCCCCCAAAAATTACATTTTTGTTTAATACTGTTTTAGTCAGTGCATAATTCCATACATGTTAATTCATAGTCTTGATATCTTTATTCTAAACTGTAAATAGTACAAAAAAAACCCTTTTTATAGGTAGGCATGTCCAAACTTTTGACTGATACTGTAAGTCTGGTATGTCTTGGCATACAATAAGGGCCCTTTGCATGGAAGATCAGACAAACCAGGGTGATTTCAGCCCGATGTTTAAAGTGCATGGTGGACGGCTTTGTCAGGACTGGGGATCTGGGTCCAGCATGGCCTCCTCTAACTGGGGCTGCCTTTTGCTCTGAGACTTCCAAATGCAACCAAACGCAGCATCAAGGCATCCACAGTGCCTTGCATGTCGTAATGCCATAAGGAGCAGAGAAATATTAACTTCAATTCCCATAATGCTTTTGTGTCACTTCATTAACATGACTGTGGGGGGGGAAAAAAATACAAAATCAGTACAGGGATGGACAGCGGGACTTCCACAGGTGCATGCAGCCATCATGAGTACTGGCCTAGGTGGTGTTCATAAAGTTTAATGTATGTATGTCAGCTTATGCATCACAGTACCAAGGAGCGGCGTGCCATTCTAACACAACACCTTAGCCAGTCCTAACACGCTCTCTCTAGCATTCTTACACCAGCCTCCAAGCAAAGTTGGAAAGCACTGCCGTGTCCGAGTCCAACTCAGGGCCAAGCCTCCTCTAATCCGAAGTGGAATGTAAGCGTCCCATCGGTGTACCAGCAGCACCTTCCCACCCACAGAAGCAAGTGGTCGGACAGCCTGAGCGGGTAACATGACCACGCCCCGCATCCCCACCCACAGAGCACGTTAGAATGTCTAATCAGATTGCCGGGACATGCCAGGTTAATTCAGCCGACGGACAAAGGCGGCCACATTAGCAGTCCAAACAGGAAGACACGGCCAGCCGGGTGGCAGGAGAAAAGCGCATGGCAGACCACTGTCAGACAGCTGGGGGGCACTGGCAGCTATCCGCTAACCCAGAAGACGACGCCGGCCCCCAACTAGCCGGCCGGGCCTCTACCAGAAGCGGCAAACTGGGGGATCTGGTCGGGGATATGGGGCGGATTCATTTTTTATTTTTTAATGCCAACTGAATTACCCCTGAGCAGGACAAGCAACTCCAGTCGTAGGAGAGCAGCTACGCAGAATGTCCTGCATCAGGGTTTCTGGGCTGTAACATGCGACTCGCAGGGGTGGGGAGAGCGAGTCGGCCTCAGCTGGGGGAAGTCGCAGCCTCCACTCGTTAATCTCTGCCCGCATTGCTGAGCAGCAAACTGGACACACTTCGGGGGAGGGGCAGAGGTGCGGTTCCCGCATTGCCTATTGCGTCCATATTTTAGTCTTGCTGCTTGTAGGAATCACAATCCTGCAAATGTTCAACGCAGATACTGCAATTCCAGAATGGCATCTGTTCCGGGGTTTGCAATATCTATCCATCCATGACAGATAAGCAAAAGACTGGCCAAGTACACGGCTACTGGCATGCCTCGAGCATGAGTGGCGTCGTCCCCGATAACCTGCTGTCACTATCCTGGTCAACCTGTGCTTATACTTACATACACAACTGATAGATGCAGATATTTGCTGGGCAACGTAGGATACCTTGCTGAATCTGAGCAGCTTGTTTACTCCGTTCCTTACCAGCGGACTGACAATTTCATGGCGAGAATGTGCAACGGCAGGAATGATATTTCCGAAGAAAATTCTGCAGAGTTTTCCTTGGCACCCCAAAGGGTCGTTAAACTCAGATGTATGTTTAGACCAGCTTGTAAAAAGGAAATATTTTCCCCCCATAAATGACTCTTATCTCTCCGTTTGAAAAGCTGCTTCTCCAACTCACAGAAAAACAAAAAATAAATAAATGAAACGGGCCACGGTGATGGAAAACACACTGTGTGATTTGAACTTCGACTGTCAACGAGGAGCGTGTTTTCATAGCCGGACTTCAGTGTTTCGGCATAGGGGAGCAGTACACGCAGGGACAGGCAGGCGCTGAGAGCAGCCGGAGGACTTGCAACGGCCCAAAAGCCAGCCACGTCCTCTCACGGGCACTGGCACCTCGAGGACAGGCTAGTGGATGGAGGAGGGGGCACACAAACAAAACCTTTTAACTGGATTAAACCAAGCCAATTTCCCCAGCAACTGAAGACGGTTGTTTCGGGGACACTTATGCAAATACATTTACGGGGGCAGCAGAAATTTCCCATGCGTGACGAATTAAATCACTTGCCATAAACAGGTTTAGGCTAACCTGATTTTACAGCACAGGCGTCGGGACTGTGGCATCCGGCGTCCATTCTGAATCCCCAATCCAAGATGTGAGGGGGTGAGGATAACACTAAGACTGCATATTCTGCTGACACATCCTGTGCCAAGCCAGCGACTCCCTTCACACTGCGTATTCCACGGTGCCTAGCACCTTTCTGGCTGTGGGCACGGGGCTGGGGCCCTGCAGCCACTAAGGGTGTGTCCAGGCCAACACGCCAGATGGAATGACAGACCCCAGGTGCTGAATTTCCAATCATAAACAGGCTCTTCTACTTTGTCGACCAATTAAAAGAAGCTGCAAATTTAACACGTGTAGATCATTGCCTCTCAGTGTTATCGGTGTCATGTTTACAATTTATCTATTTGACAGATGCTTTTATCCAAAGCAACTGGGGTTAAGGCCCTTGCTCAAAGGCCCAATGGTGAAATCTTTGGAATCTGAACTGGCGACCTACTGATCAGACACAGAATCCTATTCCACTGAGGAACACGCCTCCCTGAGTTAGAAGATGGACTCTCTCTGTCGATGAAGGTAGATCAGTTCACTCAGAAGATGCCCAGCTTTAAACAACCCATAAAACTACGTGTCCAGTCCTTAAGCTTATGGCGATTCCCCTGCTTTTCATTAAATTTCTGTAAATAATCAAGAACCTTCTAGAGAGCATCTTGGATAAGCCAGTGATGTCTGCACGTTTAGTCATTGACACAAAGCATGCAAGATCTTCGCTTAATTTCTGTATTTTTTATTTCGTAGTCATAGTAATGATAACCAATACCAGTCACGAGAGCAGCGGAACCGACCCGACAGGGTCCATTCATGCCCCTCAGATTAGGTGGTTTGCGTGAAATGGATCCCTACAGCCTTCGATCAAACATCAAACCCAAACACTTTCACACAGCCACGGGGATGAGTACATGCCTAATTAAAAAAAATTATAAAAAAGCATCTGTTTACTCTATGTAAAACTTCCAACCTCACAGCCGGTAATGAGCATATAATGAAAAGTGGCTTCTTAACACAAAATTAAAGAAAGAAAAACTGTAGAATTTATGACAACACTAACGTGATACAATTTCCAATACAGAAAAACCATGATGGTGACTATAAAGAGAGCTATCATTTTTAAATAAGAAAGAAAAAAACCTCTCCCCATGCCAACAACCTTAATTTCCTTTTAGAGAGCAAACTCATATTGGGCTAAAATGTTTTGCACAGTACATTTCGGTACAGGCTTCCTGCCGGGCCTTGGTTATGAACAAAGGCACAGATATACCCCAGTAAAACCCAGGACGGGACTCACACACGTGTGGGTTCTGAAAGGGCAATGCAGGCACAAGAGCAGGACAAAGAATATGATGGATTCTTCCTCTCCAGGACAGACAGGCAACTGAGGCTGCAGTCTGTAAATGTATTACAGCCAAAAAAAACGCAAGATGAAGCTGCTCAAAATGAACTACAGTTATATTCCTGCATATTACACAAGCAATATTTCAACATTTCTTTTTGAAAAACCAATTATTCTTGTATAAAGAAGTCTAAAGTCTAACTGCTTTCTAACACGGTATAAGTAACAGTGCAAGTAGATGAAAAACTTTAAATTATTATTGCAAATTCAATATAAAATTTCTAATTTCATTCTACTTTTAAATGAATGAAATTTAACTGAAAATGACAAAACCAAACAAGAATATTTAACTTAGAAAACAAGACAAAAATACCTGCTTGGCTAAATGAGGAAACAGTTGGGAAGAGGGGCGATTTGGAGCTCTTATTCCGATAGAATGATGGCTGCAACGCATCACAAGATCAATGGCCTCAACTTCGTCTGCAAGTTCCAGAACACAACCCAATATCCAAAGATCTTGGCATATGAGCTGCGAGCCATGTCAGAGAGTCTCCCTCAGTGTGAGGTGCACACCTGCATAACATACGTTTCACAGATAGGAAGGAAGCTTGCTTGCAACAGGGAGAACATGAAAACTCAACACAGACAACAGTGAGGTAGAGATTCAAGCCCTGAGCACTGGGAGGTGATAGCACTACCCACTGATGGCCACCTGATGACCCCCATGCCACCTGTTACATATTTAAAATACCATTAAACGTCCAGTTGTGAAGGGCACTCAGGAAGAAAAGAGGGCAAGGCAATACCAGCACCTTATTGATGAAACCCCCGGGGGTCTCTGGAGAAACCAGCCTGAGTTCAGCATTGTGTGGCCCCTCTGACAGAGCCATGGCCACCAGACCCCTGCTAAGATATATGACGTAGGACTGACTCGGATGATAGGATCTGGCACCCCAAAACCTGAATGGAAGGGACGTGTGACCCTGGAAAGCAGAAAGGAGGACTGAATCATCACAGCCGCCACGAGACACGTGCTTACAAACACAACTGACACAAGAGTGTCACACATGTGCGCGTGTCAGCCCGAGTTCCAGTGCTGGGATCTGCAAACCACAAGGTGCTGCAGGCATCTTTTAGGGGACAGAACTGTGCGCAGAAAAAAAACACATGATTCCGTCACCCATCGGTGGACACCTCATTTAGTAAGGCGTAGGTGACTTGCTGGATCATGTGATCCACAAGAAGCCATGACTACCAAGAGAGCTCAGAGACAACAAGCACGAGTCAGTTTATTTTTGATCTAATCAACAAGTATCTCACATACCCTCTAAAGCACCAGAAAGCTCTGCTGATTACACGAGTTGGTCATTTCTAGTGAACAGTGCGATATACTACACGTGTGTCTTGTGACTGCATATACACAGCCAACTATAAATGTAAATTCACTTTAAGTATTATAATCAATTTTTACTTGTGACATTTAAACTTTTCGGTTGTAAAATACAAAAGCGCTAACAGGTTCACGACACGGCTCACCCACGAAACACTTTCGAAAGTTCTCTTCAGAAATAGAATTTATAGGTGACAGATAACGTGTCTTTACAGATAAGTGACAGGTGTGAGCACCCCACCAAAGGTCACCGGCTTGCTGCGGCATGGTGACTGCCGCGCCACGTGTAAACCACAAATTCTGAAATGCCTTAAGGCCACATCTCATTAACCGATTTAAGGTCTACGAGACATACACTGCAGATGGCAACCCTGAACGCAAGACTTTGTAGCATTTCATGTCCCAAGTCTCACAGGCAATTCTGAAAAAGCACAGTCAAAACGAGAGGGCAGCGCAGATCTAACGACAAACAGCACACGGCATCCCATCAGAGAGACGCCACCAGCAAAAGGATGATGAAGCAGAAAGGCTTGGTTACCGCGGACTTCCACGGGTCATGAAAAGATGATTCCTACACAGAGTTTAGACGGAGAACCAGTAAGTAATCGTGAATGGCAGGTAGCACAGCTGTTATAGAATTACAACATTGAATCAGCAGATTGAAATCCAATTTCCTGGCCTTCTGTGGGTTACCTAATTTAAACATCTTAATAAGACACAGTCCGTCTCAGTCGTTTTAGTTAGAACTTTAAGGCATGCAGCTACTCTGAAATATACAGAGCAATACCTGAACTGACAGAGAGCATATCTAAGACCCCTACAAACTCCACAGAAGGTTATACCTGGAACAGAAGTGTCTAGATCCTGAATTTGCATGATGCTGTAGCTCCCATGTGTAGTAATGCAGTGTTTCAGAGTATAGTTTAGTTTTTTTTTTTTATTCTTCTTTCTGGTGAATGGAGACTAGAAGCCCAAGTCCTTTGATTGAGAGGTGAGGGAGGCCGAGTAACGCTCACATGAATAGGACCTCAATGCGCCTCTGGTGTCAGGAGGAGAGCCACATGAAAGCCGGAGGCCTGACAGCTGGTTTGTCTACGGCTGCTTGCGGTGTTACATCCGGAAGACTAAGGTCACCAGCACCACAGACTCAAAATAACAATAAATGACAGCAATGCAACAAGCGCAATGGCAACGTTACTGTTCATATTTACGTGCACCTGTCCCTGACAGCAAACACGATCAGCTGGGGATTAACGAAGCACTACGGACAGTTTGGACAGCGGGTTACTGCCCCTCAGAGCCACGATCCGGGGAATCAGGCATCAGGCGGCGCTGCCACACACCAGGTAGCGCGTTGGGGTCACAAACACACCGTGAGGCCGAAGAAAAAAAGCCTCAAACTGCAGGACAGCTGTCAGGGTCTGGAGGTCAGCAAGATCCGCATCAGGTTAATCAGAAACCGCCTCTTAATAATGGCAGGGATTTAAGAGCTGCATGTCGCACTAAGTGTCAGGTGTGTGCAGCGAGCAGTAATTGCAAATGCATAGATGCAGCATGGATTGAGGTGATAGATAGGGCTGGCCGTAGCGAGCATGAGCCCGGAGAAGCAGGTCGTGCGTGCGGGTATAACCGGGCCAGCCTGCCCAGTAAACACGCACATAATATATCTATATAAAGAGAGCTTGGGAGCCGGGATCAAGCGGGCGCCGACAGGGGCGCATGGGGCTAGCTATTCAGACAGCTAGCTAGGCAAAGCCGACTCTCTAACATTATTATTATTATTATATAGATATTTTTTTCATTTTTATTTGTCCTTCTTCCAGACAGACTGGGAAAAGCTTAAAACGCCCCCTTACCTTCCTCACGTCTTCATAGCAAAGAGGGAATCAAATCACGTCCCAGCGGTCCGTAAAGCAGCGAAGTTTGTAGCGGAGGTGCCTCTCCAGCCGGGGCCGAGGCAGGAACACGGGCAGCGGAGGAGCCTCTCCGGCCAGGGCCGAGGCAGGAGCCCGGGCAGCGGAGCGCAGGGGGCCGCGTTGCTAAGAGGCAGCAGGGCGCACAGAAACAGGGGCTTTCTGGATTCTTCTTCCAGATTTTATAAACCAACAGGAGTCCCCTCCATCTCTGGCGTCCCTCTTCGCAGTCCCGAAGAGCCGGGCTTGGCGAAACGGCGCCTTCGGGCGGGTTAAAATGAAGTTCTGCCCCTTTAAAATGAAAATAAAAATCTTCCCCATCAACTGCTACTGGCTCTTCTCTCGGCTTGTTGGGATAGAAAGATGGAGCTCCCCATTGCGCGTGCGCGCCAGCCGGGAGCACGGAGGAGAGGAGGACGTCCCGAGATGCACCGCGCTGCGGCCGGAAGTTTTAGGGTTTCGTCCAGAAACAGGAGAAGAAGAGAAAGTTCCAGTTTTGTGGGTGGAAAGCTAAGGGTGGACGTAGTGACTTGCAGGACCTGTAGTTCCGCTCTCGGGCGAACGTACCGTGTGCTGCTGAAGTCCCCAAAGGTCGAGTGACGCTAGGTGGCACTTTTATTGATCGGCGAGGGGATCTAAACGAAGCTAAAAGTTTAGCTAACAGTGAGAGTATAAAAGACGAACACAAGCACTTCGTAATAAAGCACTGATTATGCTTCTTACTTCTTAATTGTTTTTTCTTCTACACAACTCATGGCCATCAAACGTTGTCCTCCATGCTGACACGAAGAACGGAGGAGCATCCATAAAAGCGTCATAAAAAAATAAAGCCCTGCATGAGTTTCACATTATTTAATAATCGCATGTAATCATTTTCACTCACATATTTGCATGTTTCGGGGTAATACTCAGAGCCCCGTTCATCTGCCGTCATCTGCCAGCGTGCTGCTGGATCACTTCACATGTCCATGCCTCATATTGAATGGGAACTTCATATTTCCTGCTATGGATTAAATCAGTTTTTAAGTTATATGAGTAAAACTGCCAAAGTGAAGAAAAGTCATGCAGAGATGTTCCCCTTGCTTGGGATTAAGCTTTCAGAATAGCATAATGTGATTATTCTCACAAGTCTAGCAGAAATGAAAGTGATGAGATTTTATCTCCTTGAAATTCGGTATCCTTATTTCTGCCATTCCTGTATCAGAAAGGAAAACCAGACAATGACTAGTGGAGTATGTGTCAATATTCACCCAGGCTATATTGATTGTCCTGTCATTTTTGCTGCATACAGTTTGGAAATGTAAGTGCTGAGTATTTAAGTCATGCAGCGTTCATTAGTGAAACCCCAATTTTTGTCTTACCTAAAGCGGGTCCCTCTAATCTCACTTACAGCTATTTGTTGATTATCCTCAAAGGCACCAACCAGAAGCTTACAGTGAGACTGAGAAGCGCGTAATGTTAACACAAATATGTCTAATTCCGATTCTTCATAATGCAATGTCTTCTGTACTGCTGGGCTTAAATTTCCAAGTACAATTAAGTGTCGACCAAAGTAGTTAATGAGGACTTGGGTAAATAAGCATAAAGGCACTGGCATTTGGTTCCATGGGGAATGAGTAATTGTACCTGTGCTCTTTAAAGTTTAAAAAGAGCAATTAGAGGGTCAAAGAGAATACAGGTTTGCCTTAATTACTTTGCTAGAAGGACCCGCTGATATAAATTATGTATAATCCATTGGCGTAAAAATCCAGTTCCCAAAATGCAGGCTAAAATGTTAGTTTCCCTAAGCATTATCTGTTTCCCTGAGCTTATCTCCTCTTTGTTTATTGACTTAATCCTTTTTCATTTTTTTGGGCGTGAGAGACACAATAGTTACTACATTTATTTGAAGCAGCCCTTTCTCTATCTACTGGATGTGGTTTGCTTGCAGGTTGGCGGTAATGTCGCTTGTCTCTGCTCTATCAGCAGACCCTCCCCCAGCCCCAAGGCTCAGGTTCTGTTCAGGTCGCACCTGTCACCATCAGCAGCATAAGAGTGTCCCAGCAAAGGGGGGCTGACATGCGAGGGAGTGGGCGGAGTTACATTCGCTTTCAGCTGCTGCCGCTCCACATGTTGCCTGGGGCCATGAGGACAGCTGCTGTCAGCCCCCCTCTGCATCACCCCCCAGGTCCACTTCAATACAGAAGGAAACAGCTTGGGTCTCAGCTCCTGATCCATAAGTTCTGCTAGGCAGTCTTAACACTAAGGTGCTGAGGCAGGAAAAGGTCAAACCAGTCTCTTTGTAACAGAGAGGAAATGCTTTGAATATTATAGTCCAATTTTAGTCAATATACACTATATTGCCAAAAGTATTGGGACGCCTGCCTTTACACACACATGAACTTTAATGACATCCCATTCTTAATACATAGGCTTTAATATGGAGTTGGCCCACCCTTTACAGCTATAACAGATTCAGCTCTTCTGGGAAGGCTGTCCACAAGGTTTAGAAGTGTGTTTATGGGAATTTTTGCCCATTCTTCCAGGAGAGCATTTGTGAGGTCAGGCACTGATGTTGGACGAGAAGGTCTGACTCACAGTCTCCGCTCGAATTCATCCCAAAGGTGTTTTATCGGGTTGAGGTCAGGGTTCTATGCAGGCCAGTCAAGTTCCTCCACACTAGACTCACTCATTCATGTCCTTATGGACCTTGCTTTGTGCACTGGTGCGTAGTCATGTTGGATCAGGAAGGGTCCATCCCTAAACTGTTCCCACAAAGCTGGGAGCATGAAATTGTCCAAAATGGCTTTGAATGTTGAATCATTAAGAGTTCCTTTCACTGGAACTAAGGGGCCAAGCCTAATCCCTGAAAAACAACCCCATACCATAATCCCCCCCTCCACCAAACTTTATACTTGGCACAATACAGGCAAGTACCGTTCTCCTGGCAACCGCCAAACTCAGACTTGTCCATCAGATTGCCAGACAAAGAAGCGTGATTCATCACTCCAGAGAACACGTCTCCTGTCAGGGTCAGCACCCATCTCCCATGGTTTTTCTTGTCTCTTCCCCTTTTGGCTAACAGGTGTCTTTGGCCATCCTGATTTCCCTGTGCCCCAGTCCTTTGCATGTTTCCCTACCTCCCCACAGTGTTATGTAGTGCTATGGGCTGAGCATGTGGATACTCATCCTTTAGTTGTGTGTTTGAATCCAGCCACCACTGATTTTGTATTTATTAGATATTGTTCCCTAGTGTTTCTTTTGTATTAGTTTTCTTGTTCTAGGTTTCTCCCTGCTTGAGTTCTGTTTTGTTCCTTTCTTGCTTTGTTTAATTATCCTTGTGTTCTGTCCCTAGTATTTTATTTCCAGTTAATGTTTTATAGTTTTTTTGGTATTTGTAAAGCTCCCTAGTTTCTGTTTTTAATTATTATTAGTTCCACCTGCTGCCCGTTTTCTTGTGCCAGTTCTTGTTAATTGTTCTCTCCTTGTTAACCGTCTGTATTTAAGTACCTGATTCTGATCCAGGTTGCTTGTAGAGTCATTGACTGTGTTTTTGATGATTCTGTGATGTTGGTCATTTGGTTCCCTGCCTGTTCTCTGTATTACACATTTCCCCTTTGTAATCATTTTTTGTTCTGTTCGCTATATTATTCCCTTGGTTAGTCTTGATCTTTTGTGATCTTTTTGTTTTGCAGTGTTCCTCGTGTCCTCATTATCTATAATAAACGCTAGTCTCCGCCTGGGTCACATGTGTGTGGAGTTTGCATGTTCTCCCCATGTCGTCATGCGGTTTCTTCCAGGTTCTCCGGTTTCCCTGTAGTCCAAAAACATGCTGAGGCTAATTGGACTTGCTAAATTGCCCATAGGTGTGCATGTGTGCGTGAATGGTGTGTGAGTGTGCCCTGTGATGGGCTGGCCCCCCTTCCTGGGTTGTTCCCTGCCTCGTGCCCATTGCTTCCGGGATAGGCTCCGG
>JAODJX010000100.1:492523-507689 GCA_026776945.1 Isichthys henryi | reverse complement strand
GCGCTGGTGGTGTTTTTTTGTGGGGCGTGCCTGGGTGGGGGGGGGGGGGGGGGGGGGCGCGCTACTCCCCCCTCAGCCAGTTACAGCAGCACTCAGCCAGGCAGGATGCGGGAAGCAGCAGAAACGCTCACTGGCTGACAAGCTTGGGCTGTGCAGCGGTACTGCGCTCCGACTAACTGCTGACAGACCTTTTTCTGGCTCTCAGGGAGAAAAAAAACGTATTTATCCATGTCATAAAATAATATTTTCATATTATTTGCACATATATACACACGTACAGAAGGCAACATGAACATCTGCAAGTGTCCATCAGTGTCCAGCGACTGCACCTCTCCTAGCTGCACCACAGAATAATAAACCATAATAAATGAACCACATGAAACCACAAAACCCCCCTCTGAGCCCCCAGTCTGATCTCCATCAGTTTCATCAACATTGACTCTGGTCAAAAAAATGCACTTTGGCATGTTTCATTGTGCATTTCCTTTAAGTACACGGTATTAAATTAAAATATGTCCAATTAAGCTGTTTCCTTTCTCACTACAGTGACAATTACAGACCAGATATTACCAGACTGCCCACTACAGGCACGCCAGGTGAAAATCCCATTAAAAGAAGCGGAGATATTCATTCCAATTACCAGGACAACCCTAAGAAACAAGACTTCAGTAATTTTATTCCAAAAGGCTCTTAGAGGCAACTCGGCCGTATTATATAAAGGCTTTAATAAAGAAAATGTCCTTGTGGGCAGCGTGTAGGAAGCGCCCGGTCTGCAGCGGCAGATAACGGCGCCCCAGCGAAGTCGGACTTTTTAACATCAGAAAAGGAGGTACCTAAGTGCTCTCTGTAGTCATCATTCTATAGGCCACTAAAAGTACACGATGAGTATATCGGATTGTTTGAAAGCTGCGCGCATTTTTCCGATCACGGGCACATTTCTACTGAAAGATCAGAACTCAGTGACATTTAAGGTCAGTATAAGGGGACGCTTGCGCTGGAGGATACCGGGTCATGCCACACTGCCACACGCAGCTGATGCACGGCCACAATAACATTACTGATCAGTGACAAACGGCGTGTCAACACACGCACCGGCACATGCAAAGCGATTCCCACGTGTAACCGCAACTTCAGCGTGACACTCGGGGAATGGGGGCTAGTGGGTGTAAAAGAATTAATGGAGGCACATCGAGTATCCTGGAAGTGACCCGCAACACACCGCCGAAACACATGCAAACACACATGCAGACCAACGCACGCGCGCATACACGAACACAGAGGCGCGTGCGGATACACACATCTTTTTGCTCATAGAGATGGAAACATATTCCAGCATCCGGATACCCACCTGATGAACAGGTGACGAGGAAAACGGCGAAAGCAAGTTTCGTAGCAGCTCCCATTTTTTTCGTAACGGTATCAAATCACCTACTGCGCTAAAATAATTATGGGAATAAAAAATAAATTAAATCCCACGGCGGCTAAACCCAGCGCTGATCGTGCACTTCTGCTGCACCCGGTGAGCTGAGTGCAAAACGCAGAGATTCCTGTGCAGCGCAAATGCTAGTCTGGGTACCGGCTGACAGGCTCTATCAGCAGTTTGTTGGCAAAATCCTAAATCCTTGGAAAAAAAGAGACAAACCCTACTCCAAGATCCCCTGTGCGGACAACTGAGTTTGACAACCATGTGTCATTTGGCGGAAAGCTTATTCTCCTCACGTCGACAAAGGGGAAAAAAACAAGCAGCCACTAAATATTGCAGGGATCCCACGTGGAAAATCCTAGGATGTCAGCAATCGTCTCACTTGGAAAAGCTGGCAAAACACAAATGCTGTTCTAAATATAATGCGATCATTGTTTATCAGCTTGTTGCTTTGGGGAAGGGGTTATTACAAGGCAGACATCCGCAACACTACTGTTCAAGAACTTGGGGGAAGAAAAATCACGTACACATGTGTACATATATTTTAGAGGAAGCCAAGAACGGCGACAAGAGAAATGCCGTCTTTCGGGTGTTCTGGACTTTTTCACAGGATGGAGCGGGGAGCCGAGCCACTCCGCAGCGAGAGCGGTGACATGTCACCATCTGCCCGTGATCGATGGCATTAAATTAAATTAGAATGAAAGGTCTTGTCACTCCAGCCCGGTCCGCAGTCATGAAAAACGTTCTCCCGAGAATGGGTTCGGCGCACATCCACTCTTCCTCGGAATCGCGAGTGACCCAATCCTCAAGAAAGTTGAAGGGGGGAGGATCAGCTCTTCTAGCAGGATTCAGGTCCACATTTCGGGATGCACTGCCACGGCGCTGCTGAAAATTCCCGAGAAACACCCGCAAAACACGCGGGCATCTCGGTGCTCTGATCCAACCGGTACCAGACCGCAACCACCGCGCTGCTCAACATCGATCCTCCCTCTGCTGCAAGACGCGGTCGGGAAGCCCGTCGCCAGCACTGGCTTATGTAGCCCGAGAGGACCCGATGACAGTCAGGCTTCAAACCGAGCTTTTCCGATCACTTCTCGCCGATCCGGAGGAGTAGGGAGGTGGACTCTGGTGCCTCGAAGTGTTCGTCGGCCGTCTCCTTGCCCGAAGCTGCCAGCTCCCGAGCGGTCCCCTCCTCCTGCCGTTTCCTTCCCATTCAGTGAGCAGGCTAGATTCAAGATGGCGGTCGGCACGGATTGTTTGTGTTTTTTCCCCGCATCTCCGTCCTCCTCCCCCGGATCGGCTCAGCGAGCGATAGTCCCGCACGGCCGACGAAGATGACTGACAGGGAGGGTCGTCCAATCAAGAGCGAGGAAAATCGCGTCCGTTCCACGAAGGACCGCCCCCCTGTTTGTTGGATATGACAGCGGTACCTTTCCTTACAGAGATGACTGACAGGGTGAGCTGTCCAATCCAAATCTAGGAACATCCCGTCCGTCCCACAAAGGACAGTCCCCTGTTTGTGGGATATGACAGCGGTACCTTTACATACTGATATGACTGACAGGATGGAGCATCCAATCCAAAGCGGAGAAAGTCCTACCCGTCCCATAAAGGACAACCCCCCGCTTTGTGGGGTATGACAGCAGTACCTTGACATACTCAGATAAATGACAAGATGGGCCGTCCAATCCAAAGCGAGGAAAATCCCGTCCGTCCCACGAAGGACAGCCCCTTTTTGTGGAATATGACAGCGGTCCCTTTCCGTACGGAAACGATTGGCATTGCCTGTGACCTCCTGGAAAACAGGCGATCGACCTACTGGCAGTTCCGTACGGGAATGATGCGTAGTGACATTCGTCTGCAAGGGCACATGTTTTATTGAACACCTGCACAGATCGCTTTCAAAATATAATAAATGAATTTAAAAAGCAACAGCTTCTCCTAATTCGTGTGGCTATTCGATGCCTTTGAAGTAGCCATTGAGCCTCTGTTACCGGATATATATAAAATGTAAACACGGTGACCGAAGTAATTGTATTACCTCCGAAAAGATAAATTAGTAATGCATTGCAACCAAGAAAGGAAAAAGGATATGTATAAATATTTTGGAATCTGCTTATTATATTGCATAATTCGCTGCGTGAGCTGTGTAATTCTATTTCAAAGGTCTGCTTTTAATATTTTACTGAATCGCCAATACAAACAACATAATAGCCTAAGGTGCTTTGTCTCATGTCACATGATGAGTGTGCTTCCCAAAACCTGGTGTCTGGCTCCCTGTGTTACATCAGTCCACACTCCTGAGGTACCCCAGTCCACCATGTCTTACTCATCACCTTGAAGTACCTGTTCTCCAGAGAGGTAGATTCACCTGTTGTATGGTGATAATCACATTAAGCATCACCTGTCTTAATTAAGGCGGCTGATGTCTGAGTTTAAACAGCACTCCAGATTACCTGGCTTTTGGCTTTCTAGCACTGGGTGTTCCTCCTCTCTGTGTTCTGCTCAAATATGTCATTCCACAATGTTCTGAGCCACTAAAAATATAGCTTAGTTAGAACTGGTGACCGCTATTGTGGAACCGCGTCGTGTCCAGACTGTATGTCACAGTGGTGTCACTTTTTTTCTGCGCGCAGATTACATCCATCATAAATGGTAGGAACCTTTTTATCTAGCTGTGAATTAAATTCCCCTAGAAGATCAGCAGTTATGCACATCTTAATGTTATGATGGACGCTTTTCAGGGAGCATGTACCTTTTTGTAGCAGGAACAACATTCCCAGCACACCTCTGTCACACACTGAGGCTCTGTCACCTTCTCAACCTACATACTTACATCTGAAATTGTATCTCGTTCTAAAATACTGACAACTGCTGAGCATGAAACTGACTGAAAATGAAAGAAATATGTTAGCATCTGCCCTATATGTTATACACATGTGATAAATTTTAATGAAGGACAAGAATATATAAAAAGATCCAAGGCTGACCTTTTTGGCAGCGGTTGGGAGAAGAAATGGATATTCGTTTTAAAAACACAGCTCGCAAAACACTAGTGTGTAAGTATTCAGTGTGCTCACCAGAAATTTCTGTAAAAAAAAGAAAGAAAAAGATTTGACCTCTTTTGCAACAAAACATCAATTTTTCTTTGGCTTAAAACACTTTCTGATTAATATTCCCCATGATCCACCCTTTAATACCTGAGATCCAGCTGACTGTATTTATCATTTTGCACCATAAATCACATCAATATTCTGATCCATGTGATCAATGTACGTCATTGAATGAGACTGCATCATCCATCGAGACAAATATGAAGGTTTTTGGCTTTGTATGTTATATGAACTATTCAGAATTATTGCATTTCCAATGCAAATTCTGCCCTAGAAAAGATTCCGGAAAAATCCAAGTAGCTTTGAGGAAATCCTTTCTGAGGATAAAAGGGGTCAATCTCTTTTTTTTAATGTCTTCTTAGTATCTATGGATATGTGAGCTGTTTAAGTGCATCTAATCCACTATATGAGGGATACAGTTTGATGTCAATACTTTGTATAGGACTGTAATATTTGGCATGATTTTCTGTTACATATTAGAAAGGTGATTTAGAGATCATAAATAATATTAAAGGTCAAACAGAGTGGTTGGGCTTTTATCATCAAATACAGATATGTGCCAATGGCTGTGTTACGAGGTGTGGATATTCTGTGACTTGATAGTGGTCGATACAGCCCTGGGCGTTCAGGTGGTAACCTCCACCCACTGAAGATTCAGGGCTTTTAGCATTAGAGGCAGGTTACTGACAGCAGCTAGAAATGGTGCCGAATATTGCAGGGGCGAAAGAGTCTGTTTTGCTCCGTTTCACTTTTGCATGGAAACTTGTGAAAGTGTGCGGCAAAACCCACGGAGCCTGAGAACAGCAACGCGGCAGATGTTGAGATCTTGACCAAACAGATGAAAATAATGCTGACAGGAGTTCAGGAATATAATTTGAGATTCTAGCATCTAAGTAATTTTTTTAGAAAATTTCAGTAGTTAATAGTGCATTAGGATATGACAGAGGTCTTGTTTTCCCTACATTTTCAGTTTTGTATAAAGTATGTATTGTAATATTATACTTTAAAAGCTTGTGGCCATTTATAGTATGTATAATTGTATTTGTTTGAACAATTTTTCCATTTGAAAAGGGATATGAGACTGAACTTGAAAATATACATTTTATGAAAGGAGTCTTCTCCATAAATGCAATGTAATTTTTTCTGGATGTATTCAATAATGATGTTTTCAGATAAGTATCTGCAGGCTATACAGTTTCCTTCAAAGACTACAGACCATATTCTGTAGTCAAACTAATAGCCTCATAAATTTGTGGTCTTAAAACAAACAGTATAAAAGCATCAGTGCGAGTGGCTGGATTGGTAGAGAGCTGCTCACAAAGGCCATGTTCAGTGGCTCAGGGATATTTTCAAAAATTTACATCTGGAAACTTACTTTTGACTAGAAGTTTTTAAGCCCACATTAAATGTAGACGGAGCGCTGTCTAGGCACCAGACACGCAGAAGTCTTTGTGTGCAAGCTCCCGTAATGCGGGCCTTTAAGCGAGATCGCATTCTGCTTAACCTGCATGCCATTTTCGGGTAGTGGGGAAGTTTGTTTATGAGATTATTCACTGGAAGCGGCTGGCAGAGGCCGAGAACTGTGGATAGAACATTTTCAAGGTTACAAACTGAAGGATTGGTCGTGATGGATGAGGTAGTTATTCTTAATCATGAATGATCAAAAGATAGCACCCCCCCTCTGAGGATGGAGGCAGGTGTGCCTCTAGATGTCTTCATTTCTCTTACATAGCAAAGGACATGGATCAGGCCTTAGCAATACTCAGATACTTGGGATACTTTTTCTTTGTTAACAGATGTGTCATCGTACTGTTTTTTTTAGGCCTGTGATGTTACGTTTATAAAAGGTTATGCGAGGTGTGTAGGGTCTCCTGCAGGGGGATACTTTAGGCACACATGATGTACAGTGACTCAGTGTTAGAAGTTCCTTGTATGCTTGTTTGTTTATGAAGCAGCCACTTAGCGCTGAAACACTCTGTCTTTGTTATGGTCACATGATCCTGCACCTGTGGTTTATTTCCTCCTTTGAAGCCTAACATATAGCACGGGCAATATCAGACAGGTTGGGCATATTGTTGTTTCATAACAGGCAAAGGACTGTTCTAAAACATGACCTAAATGGTGATTTGTTGCCTTAAATGAAGACATGACGTCCTTTCTTGTGGTTTATGAGTTCACCATAGCTTTTTATCTGTACCCAGAAATCTTCCTGATCTCTGTATTTTACTCACTACAAAGGAAACCGAAGGTTGATTAACAAAAATATGTCATCGCGGTGCTTGTACTTTTAAGAAGAGTGATCTTAAAGCAGGCAACAAGGAAGCATTCAAGGAAGCAGATTTTGATCTATCATTATTACTGTATATTAGCAGTTTGCTCCAGAAAATCTCTTATGTCACTGCTGGAGATCACATCAAAATGTAGACGTCTGGTGCCATCGAGAACCTATAAGACAGCATGAAATTTATATGGGCGGTCCTAGGATTAATAAAAGACTTAAACGCACTTTGTCCATAAATTCAACATTTTGCTTAACATTTTATTCTTTAAAATCTGAACAAGTTAACGATCTGCTGTCCCAGGTTTTGCTCAGCAGAGCTGTTTACTCCGATCACTTCGTCTTTAAACGTTAAGCCCACGCCTCACCCTTTCGTCACGCGGTAGGCCGAAGCCGCTGTAAATCAGGTTAATTCCGCTTGGCTTCGATCACGTTAATGGTAAAAGAGCAGCTTTGCACGGAGACCCAAGTCGCCTGGCACTCTTCTGGCTAAACACACCCCAGCCGTCACTCATGAAAATGTAAATGACTATTAAACATTCCTTATATACCCTTATGGGAGCAAAAGTGAAACGTAGTTTGTCTTACAAATGGCCCTGTAATCTACCTCATACTTACATTTTTGATACCAGGCAATGTTATTGTGTTATTGGGATAGCTAGTATTACTGGAGAGCATGTTGATGATGCTTCTGGAAGTTGCCATGGTAAAATGGACTTGCCCATGGTTATAAAACTGTGCCCAGTTCTTTCAAGCCTGGCAGTACTTTGCTGTAATTTTACCACATTGTCAGGGGACGTGCCGTTTTGAAAGCATGAAAATGTGTTTCTGATGTATCGGGGTATTTTTTTGCAAGTTACACTGAGCATCCATCCATCCATCCATCTATGATCCATCTTCTGCTTATTGTGGTCAGGATCATGGAGATGGGGATTGGAGGAGGAGGGTTGTGTGACAATGCAGGGCACACCCTCTGAACTAGCGGAACCCGGAGCAGCCAGAGGAAACTCACACAGGAATGGAGAACATGCAAAACTCCACACATGCAAATATAGCTACACACACAAACACACACACACACACAGGTTTGTAATTAAATCTTTGTGGGGACTCCATATATTTCAATGGGGGAAAACTCTAATTCCAACATGACGACCTTAACCTCTACCCAGCTCTAACCTTACCTATAAGCAACCAAACAAAATACGAGACCTTTGGCATTTTTACTTTTTTGATTGCATTCAGAGATCTTTGTGGGAACCTGAAAAATGGACCCCATAATGGCAAAGAAACAGGTTTTTATTACATTGCGGGGACACACAAATATACAAGTGCATGCACACACACACACACACACATACACGTAAACACACAAACACACACACTCGTAAACAAACAAACACACACACACACACACACACACAGCATTGAAGTAATTCCAACCCCTGACTTGGTCTGAGGCAGCCCCTTACACTTATCAAGTTATTTATTATGCATTGTTTGAAGGCTTGGATGGCAGGAGATACATTATATATATATATATATATTTGGCGCATATACCCAACTCTGATAAGGGAATAAATAAAGACTTGGGTGTCCCCAGATCCCCAGCAGCAGCCAAGGCACAACCCATGTCAGTGGGTGCTTTAAATCAACACTTTAATGCACTGAGAGACAGCAGGCTTCATAAGTTACAGCTCCGCATTGGCAAACATTTGTGTAGTCAGTCCCAGTGTGAAATTCACATACAGGGCTGCTGAAGGTTTGTTCCCAGTTCTCATGTCTGTGAGAGCAGAGGCACAGTGTATGGACGGCTCCTCATTGGCTGACGGGGTACAGATAGGACAGCGATTGGTGCAGTTGGAGTATAAGAGAACAGAATACCATGTGACCTGGAAGGGGCCTGTCAAAGTATGCTTACAGCACATGACACTAATGGGCAGTCCCCATTTTAATCAGATGGCTTTCCAATAACTTTTTAAGAATATTCCCCATATTGTTGCCTAAAACCAGTAGACAAGACTTAAGGACCATGAGGCTTAAGGTAGAGCCACTGGACCCACAGTGGGACCGTAGACATTGGTCATTTTCAAGTTGGATCCATGAAGCAGACTGTCCAGCTCTGATGATACCAGGCCACAATTTTTATATATATATAAACATTTGGGTCCAGAGACTTGGATGATGCAATTGCACACATCTGTCAACCCCAGCAGTATCCCAAAGATTTGTGACAGAGAAAATTCTATCACTACAGTAAACCCTGGAAAGGCTCCCAGACAGAGTCCCCTACAAAAATCCCATAATCCAAAGCATAATGCCAGCTGATGAAGAGAGCTGAGCGCAGACCACACCCTCAACACCTTTGGGCGACGACGAAGACGGGCCCTGCCTTCCTTAGCCTTACCCTACCTGTCTGTAGAAGCCGCAATAAACAACAGAATACTTCAGACGTTGTATATTTTTTTTCCATCTGAGCAACTGGGAATTTAAAGAACATCTTGGACAAGGAAAGAAAGGCTGCTCCCTCAAGGGGTAACATTCGATTCCTCCATGTTTAATGTGCACATAAATGACAAAGGGTTTGGGGGGGGGCTGCTTAGTTATTGCAGGATCCACAGGGGCAATAACTGGACTGAACCTAACCTAACTCCAAGACTGGTCAACCCCAGCTGTGGAGGTCTGCTCCCCTTTAGTGACAGACAGACCAAAAACAGAACTTTGACTCAGGGACACTGGATTCACTAAATACGTCGTCTCTCACTAAGATTATGGAACAAAAAGACTGGTGGGAGTGTCAGCAGGGCTTCTCATTGGCCGTGGCCCCCTGCTTGTGGGCATCTTGACGTGTTATGGTCTGATTTATGGTTCACCTGTATCTCCTGGAGATAAACTCTGTGATACAGCTTCTTGCATGGATCTCAGGGCTGTATGCTCAAATAGCAAAGGCCTGATAGATCTGTTATCCTCCTTTAGTCACAGACCTATTAGACCCGAATTTCAGATTTCAGGCTCCTGTTTTTAGTGATTTAAAACTGCTCAGTACCAAGTAAAGTTGTCACTGAGTGAGAAATGATGTCATGTTGCTCAGTAGAATGGGAAGCAGCTTCTTCCTGTCCTTTCACTTCACAATTTCTAGGCTGAACACTGACTAAATAAGTGTTACATTATATTGATGAAAAAAGACCACATTCTGTGCTTCATTTATAAGTTATGCAATTTGCAAACTGGTAGCAGATCTATGCGCCGAGCTCTCCACCGACTGCGCTGTTCAGCAGTGAGCCCCGCGGGGCCTCTTATGGAGTGTAGCGCAGCTTCCCAGAGACGCAGAAGCGAGCCGGAACGCACTGTTCTCCATCGCTCTCGCGGCGCTTATGTAACGGAAGGCTACGCACTCGGCCTGCCTCCCTGCACGGGCACAGGGCGGCGCGTCTCGCACAGGAAGCGGCAGGCGCAGAGGATGCCAACCCCTCTTCGGCACGGATGCCGGTTTGCCCTGTAGGCAGAGCACTGAGGTTTCGCCGGCGTGCCGAGTAGCCCTAACGCAGAAGCACAGAGCTGCAGGCGCGACTTCGCTTTCCGTCACACCACATGAGGAACGTGTCTGTGAGGAGGTGATTCAGCTTCACATCACAGTTATAATTGGAGTCACAATCGGAGTAACAATCAGTCACAATCAAACTCACAATCAGATCCACGATCAGAGTCACAATCAGGTATCGTTCAAAGTGTCCATCTTTCCTGATGTTCCCAGAAAATTATCATTGCAACAACTAAGAATAATAACATATAAACAAATAATGCAAGTACACCTCTGAGGTCATGGGTTCCAGGCAGGGTGGCGCATTCACAATATACACAAATACCACTTTTATAAAACAATATTTTATGCTAAAATAAGATATTTTACCTTAAAAATGACGTTCAGGTAACGATGTTACCATGCTAACACTGACAGATCCGTTGTTAAAATATCAAACGTAGAAATAGCATTCCATTAACATTAAGAACGTTCCCTGCCAGCTTTGAGAGGCCCCTCACATAACATTGGCTGATGTTTTAAGAACATCCCTTGTTAGCTGGGAGAGACACAAGCAGAATCAGAATCACAGTCACTGTTAGACAGATCTTTAAAAGCCAAGTAAATTAAACATATAAGCAACATTACACATCTGTCTTCCTGGTTGTGCCCCAGTATGACATGCAAGGGGACTTGTACAGTAAAATCCCGTTATAACGGACTTCAAGAAACCTGGCAAAACAGTCCATTATATGCAGAGTTGCTGTATGTCCAGAACACAACTACAGGACACCATTTACTCATGCCACACCCGAGCAGACACACTTATTATATTATACATGTAGTAATCCAACTTTACCTGACCAGATGCGTGACTATTAATAATCCCGACTACATATCTGCGGTGGATATCACTGGCACGCCATGCGCCCTGTAGACAGTGTTATGTCCGGGTGCAGGCATAGCAGGCAAGGAGGTATGTGAGTCCATGATACGGGGTAGAACGGGGGACAGCAACAAATATGGGACAGACGGATAGGAGAACTCACGTACGGACTTCACCACGTAACAACGTCAATGACAGGACTAGGGAGACTGACTGAACGCGGATTTAAATACCAGAGACTAATCAAAACAACATGGGACAGCTGGTTACGTCGGGATATCACATGGGGTTAATGACCAAGGCGTGGCACACAGAAGGAGCGGACGATTGGGCATCACAGAACCCCAGGACACAGGACCTGGAGAAAACAAAACTAAGAACATTAGTGAGAAACCGGGAATAGGACGGACACACAGTGTGGACACAACGACAGAAGCCAGGACAACACCTGACACAGAACTGGAAACACAGACAAGCACACCAAAAAAGGATACACCGGGGAAACACCGAGCGGAAGAAAAAAGGGACCAGGGGGGAACACCGGAGACACAGGAGGACAAGGTGCAGACACAGGAGGCACAAAACAAGGAGGCAGGAAAGCAGAGGACAGGGGAAAATGGGTGGCCCAGGGGCACCCCAGCAGGCGAGAGGCTGGAGCCAGAGGGACCCTCGGCAGACGTGAGGTAAGAGCAGGAGGGGACCTCGACGGGACCAAGGAGGCTGATGGAGGAACAGGTGATGGAGTCGAGGAGGAAATTGGAGGGGGAACTAGTGGAGGTGAGTAGGGAGAAGAAGGGGAATCCGGTGGAGGTGAGGAGGGAGGAGAAGCCGCGGCCGGCGATGGCGCAGCTACAGCCGGACAAGGCGTCATCCACTGACGAGTGGGGGGACCCACAGGCAACCGACAAGTCGGAGCGGGGGAACCCGCAGGCAACCAACGAGATGTCAGAGCTTGGACCGCAGGAGGGTGACGAGGCATTGGAGGGGGACCCGCAGGCGACTGCTGAGCTAGAGCCACAGGGCCCGAGGGCAAGCCAGGGAGTAGAGTGGGTGGGACACGGCCCCTGCACAGGTGTCCTCTCCTCTTATGGGAAACCAAAAGGTGGAGCCCCAGCCAGGGTCTGCCATACTGGGGTGACAGAGCAGTCACTCCTCTGGAGGGGTCCACTGGGGCTGGTAGTGTGGGATGTGGGTCCGGAACTGGGGGGACCGGAGCCGGAGGGACAGGGATCACAGGCGGAACAGGTCCCGGTGAAGCCAGAGCATCAAATGCAGGCAGATCTGGAACACCACGTGCGGACAGGTCAAGCACCGCTGGAGTCTGAGCGTCAACCGCCAGGACTGGGACCGCTGGGGCCGGGGTGTCGACTGCCGGGACTGGGACCAAAGAAACAGGCACCTTGTGGTCCATGGACATATCCAGGACTTTAGGTACCGGTGGGTACGGGTCAACAGGCAGGTCATGATCAACAGGCAGGGCAGGATGAAAAAGCAGGGTAGGATCAACAGGCAGAGTGGGGGGCAGAACACTGACCGCCGGTGCAAGGACCTTGGGCGGCATTGCACCAGGAGCCTCAGGCGGCATCGGCACATGGACCTCGGAAGACGGCGGCGGCGCAATGGACCTCGGGCAGCAATGGCGCAGGGACTGCCGGCACCAGAACAGCAGTGGACGCCGCAAGAACCGCTGGCAGAGGAATGGCAGGAGGCGCCGCAGGAACGGCTGGCACAGGAACGGCAGGAGGCGCTGCAGGAACCGACGGCACTGGAACCGCTGGAGCCGGGGCTAGCTCCATAGCAATAGGCGTGGTGCCTATTCAGAACTGCGGGACTCGCGGGATGGTACCCCACACTGACCTGGTCCCTTTAAAAGCCAGGTGTGCTTTCCGGAAAGGCACCTGTGCACGTGAAGTGAGATTGGCGACGCCCTGGACGAACACCGCTGTGTTTAGGATTTGGAGGGGCCCCTCCCGATATTCAGTGCGGGCAGAAGTGACGAGGGAGACGGCCCCCAGGAAGATCCTCGGTTCTTCCTCTGGTCTCCTCTCTTTTTGCTTCTTCTTTTTCCTCCAGCTCGTGTCTGTCAGTAGAGGTTGGGCCGCTTCCGAGAGGACGGACAGCGGATTGGCAACCACTGCGCTGTGTAGTGCGACTGCCCTGGGTTCTCCCCTCTGTCACTCACTGCACCAGCTGCTGGAGATTCTCATGCACCTCACTTGTGAGGTGCGCATTCCCGGGCGGAGACATCTCTTGCAAGATGCTTTTTCTGCATGTTCTTAAAGGCTCACGGCCAGGACCAGCGGACCTCATCCGTTATAGACGATATTCCATTATGAGCGAGTCCACTATAACGGGATTTTACTGTACTTATGAAACATGAAGCATGTGCACATGAAATTTTGCAGTAGACTGTCGTCATACAGTCAGAGGCAGCATGGGATGCAGCAGAGGGTAAATTGATGAAAAAATAGCGAATGTATGAGAGTTTCAGGATCCCAGGGGGGTGATTCACAGAACAGAATTTCTACATAAGCCAGACAATCCAAATATAAGGATTGTCCAATAGAAATGTCACTTACCTCTCTTCCTATTGGAGAGTTTTTCACAGTTGGTTTAAGTTATCTGGTTAAATGGGAAATCCTGCTTTGTGAAATATCCCCCAGATGACTGAAATGCAAAGTTTCTGTTGTTACCAGAGCAGTTAGTGCTGGTGAAGGACGTGGCTGTGGGACAGAACCTGTCCATGTGTCTGGTGCAACCTGGGGCATCAAAAACAACTGAATACATCTGTTCTCTGTTTTTATGTTCCTGAACACTGCGAGCCTGTCTCTAGTTGTTTCGTCTGGTTGATAAGGGATCAAGTGAAACTTTGGAAGCAAAGCCATTCAGTCAGGCCTGTACAGATGTAATTGCACACAGAACTCACGCAGTGTCACGATTAGGTGCGAACGCTGGTGAGCGGGTGATCGCTCGGGGAAGCAAGCAGACAGACAGCTGGATTACGGGGTAAAACGGGGTTTTAATCAGGGCACGAAGGAACACAGACATCAGACGTGGACGAACATCAATGACAGACAGGGAACTGAAGGAAGACACGGACTGAAATACACAGGACTAAAGCAAAGTAATCAGACAAAGCTGGAGACAATCAGGGAAACACACGTGGGTAACCAGGGGGCGTGGCACACACGAGGATCGGACGAGCGGGGCATGACAGAACCCCCCCCAAAGGCGCGCTGCACCGGGCGCGCCCCAGGGGAGGCGACGGACGAGACGAGGGGAACAGGACCTGGAACAGAACAAAAAAACCATTAACGGAGCACAGGGAACAGGACGGAGGCACAAAACAGGGCAAGAGACAGGACGTAGGACAACACCTGACAAAGGACCGGGAAAGCAGAGTGACAGACTAGGAAGGGGGAAACAGAGGGAACAGGAGGAACAAACGGGCCAGGAGTGCACGGGGGAGGAACAAAGGGACCAGGAACGGAAACAGGAGGGACAAAGCTAAGAGGAGGAACAGGGACCGGAGGGACAAAGACAGGAGGAGGAGCAAACACGGAAGGGAGAGGGGCAGGAGAGAAGGGAAAGAAAGAGGGGGAACCAAGGGGAGCCCAAGGGAGCCCCAGCGGGCGACGGGCAGCTGCCGGAGGGGACCGAGGAGGCAGGGAGAGGGACCGATGACGGGGACGAGGAGGGAGCAGAAGGGAGCACTAGGGAAGGGGATGAGGGAGCTGGAGGGGACCTAGGTGAGGGCAAGGAGAGGGGGGGAGCCGCAGCAGGCGGTGACGTCCTCCGCCGCGCCGGAGTCGGGGGACCAGCAGGCGACCGAGGAGCCGCCTCCGGGGGGACCGCTGGTGACTGACGAGGAGTCGGCGGCGGGAGAGAGTTAGGGCGACGAGGGCAGGCAGGGGGACCCGCAGGCACAACCCGAGCCCCAGCGCAG
>JAODJX010000100.1:473806-487549 GCA_026776945.1 Isichthys henryi | reverse complement strand
CGGGCAATTTAGTAACTCCAATTAGCCTCAGCATGTTTTTGGACTGTGGGGGGAAACCAGAGTACCCAGAGGAAACCTCACGACGACATAGGGAGAACTTGCAAACTCCATACACGTAACCCAGGTGGAAACTCGAACCCGGGTCCCAGAGGTGTGAGGCAACAGTGCTAACCACTGCACCACCATGCCGCCCCCCACATTAAAAATAAAAATTTTAAATAAGCCAGAGGAATTTCTTAGGCTTGCTAAGGGGGCAATATGGCTATCAGAGGCATAGCTACAGCACCGCTGAGTCCCTCCTTGGCGCCGTCCCTGGTAGCCTTCAGACCAGACATAGGGATGTGGGGCTGGCCTTCCCGCTGTGGCTGAGCCTCATGTCGCTTGAGTTTACCGGCCAGCGTGGAAAACTCATGGGGATTCACAGGGGCTGCAGAATGGATCATAGCTACAGAGAGGAAAGAGCAACAGGAAGCAGGAAAACGTAAATGTGAAGCACATGAAGAACAATAATTGGTATTCAGATCAGTGACCTGAGATACAGATTCCCCCGCAGTGTCTGTGGGAAGATGGACCCCCCCCATAATGAAAGCCATGACACACACATTTTTAGCCTCAGAGTCTGAGTCTGGCACGTTTCAGGCCGGGAATAAAGGTCAGGCCAGGCAGCGGGCCAGGCAGCTCCCGCCGTGACCTCAGATACTGCACGAATTTCTGTATTTCACACCCCTTTAGACAATTAAGGGCCTCTTGTTTTGCCAAAGGGAAAAGAAAACCTCCCTTTAACACGGGCATTGGCTAGACCTGGTTAAACGAGCCCTCAGCAGCTTCAAAACTACGGATTAGCTCAAGTAACTCAGCATCTCATATGAGGCTCCATCTATAAGAACTGGGCTGAGGGCTGGCCGGCTTCTTTTTGTTCTAAAAGAATCACCCCCAATTGCATGTGCCCTGTAGCTGGCCAGAGACAGCCTCTATTGACTTCATGACTTCCAGGATTTAAAACCATGACATTTAATTGGCCAGAAATACAGCCCTGCTTCAGTTTCATTGGTAAATCTGTCATCTATTCATTTAGAGGGATGAGCTGAATTTGGCTACAAGGTGTCAGTGCATTAACCCTGCAATCTGATGCCAGCATGTTTCAGTTATTATCCAGCAAAGCGACATTGGCGGATATCGCGGCATCCGCGCATATTAGTTTAACAGGCACAATTACTTCTCCCAAGAATGAAGTGATTGGTTCTTGACTAAAGTGATGTCTGTTATTATTGAAGACCTTCAGGACTTCAGGAACAAGTCTAACCTCAGGGTGAACTTTGGAAAATTAAGCAAAGAATAACCCCCCCCCCCCACCTCCAAGGGCAGTGGAAACACACAGTCTCGCAGTGCTGCTACTTTCCTCCCACCTGATTCCATTAGGACATTATCAGAGGCCATAAGCGACTCAGGGCCATAAGGACTCAGGGACATAAGGACTCAGGGCCAAAGCTCCTCAGGGCCATAAGGACTCAGGGTCATAAGGACTCAGGGCCATAAGCTCCTCAGGGCCATAAGGACTCGGGGCCATAAGCTCCTCAGGGCCATATGGACTCAGGGCCATAAGCTCCTCAGGGCCATAAGGACTCAGGGCCATAAGGACTCAGGGCCAAAGCTTGCCCTGTAATGATGCTAGCTTGTTTGCACTTAGTGTGCGCTATAGGGGCCGTGTACCTGCCCCATGTGTGCCTCCAATCATCCAATTCTAGGTGTTTGTTTAAGGTGTTATCCATTTTCAAAAATTAAGAAGGCCTTCAAAGTCAAACTTTGCGAAGTTCATGTGGAATCGGTCAGCCCATTCCGGAGCCCTCCTGCCTGAGACAGCTGTGCTGATAAGGACACTCCATGTTTTATCCGTGTTTTTGGCTGAAAAGATAGCACCCATGCCGTTACTCCTGCTAGATGAGATTGGCTCCAAATGCGCAGCTGCTTTTGTCTCACTGTGTTGAGCATGATCACAGCACGATTAAGATGCCTGTTTGCAGCATTCGTGTATTGCAACTCTGGGGTATCTGTTTGTCCGTGCCCATTTGTCAATGCCTGGCCCAGCTACATCGAGTGACATTAAATTATCTGTTCCTGGGGCCGAGACTCCGCCAATCAGGGACAGTCCTGGCTTTTCAGGAGGGCAGAGCCTTTCCCCCTCTGTCTCATGCGCTTTTCTTTACAGGGAGCTGAAAGATGGCGCTCGAAATCGGTTGCAGACCATGTAGGGCAGAAGGCTATACCATTACAGTGAAATTCAAACCTGTAATTAGAAACAGCTCATCTTTTTGCCCCCCAGGGGTGATTCACATGGGTTCATGGAGAGGGAAGAGTAGCCAAAGTCAAGCAATCACGGCACACTTTGCTGCGCGTATTGTCAACGCACGATTTCTCGAAGCGCAAAGTTCCGCCGAGCTGTCGTCCCAAATGCTGAAACACAGGCGCCTCCCGGGGATTAAATGGCCCATGTGGTCCGAACGCTGCTGGAACGGTCATTTCACTATTCACATTTCCTTCCAGAATCACCACAGAGTGGAGTAAACTATGGTGATAGTATGGAACCCGAAACTGGGTGCTAATGGGCTCAGAGGTACTGGCTTTTTGTGTGAAGCAGCCAAACATCAGAGCAGGCTGTCAGGTCCAGATCAGGTGGGCGGGGGGCTGCTGAGTGATGGAGGTGTGCCCCCATTCTCGCCACAGGCCATAGCAGTGTTTGAAACCCAAGCCTGGTCGAGGACTGCCACCCCCCATGACCCAAATGTCCCTGTCTGAACCCAGACACCATATCGTCCTGCGCAGCCTCTGACACGCTTGAGACTAATTTTGGCAGCCTCCCCCGCTCCACCAGCCCCCCCAGGCTCCTCCCGCTCTAAAACCAGCCTGGAGATCTTCGTTTCAAGTGAAGTTTTCGGGAACTCCCCACGTGTCCATTTGACACCTGTTTTACCTTTTACGAGATTTTCTTCACCCGTGTTATGTCTGCGATTTAATTAGCTGGGATGGAGTGCTTGGATCAAAGGAGTCGCGGTGGAACCCGATGCCTAAAGTGAATGATGGGGCACAGGCTACAGATCAGCGGCTTGACTCCGATCCAAAGGCCTGTTCGGTTATGATTGGACAACAGAGCCAATCTGCAAGCATTCAGGACAGTGAAAAGAAATGCAAATTCCACAGGGGACAGTTTAATGCCCCAACCGTTAAACCACCTGCTCCCACCCACCGCTTATCTTAACAAGCGGAGGACTGGATGTATCCCATGTTCCTCGGCGATTTCCACAGGACAAATGTAAGCAACCTGAAGCACACAAAAGATTCATATCTGAATTCATATCCAGATAGCTCTGTAAGTAGGTAAAAACACAAGATAAGTCTACTGCATCCAATCAAGCCAAAAATACTCTGTCACACAAAAGTGTTGTTGTCTGTTTAATGTCACCCGCACATAAATGTGTCATTTTTTCATTGCTGTAATGGACTCCTCCATCTGCGTGAATTGCTCCACAGGCTACACAACATGAAACCTCAACATGCTAAAGTGTTTCTAACCTGGGGGAGGGTCTTTTCCCAGCTGCAAGTTACTCATTTTAGCTTTTGGGGTGGGGGTGGGGGGCTTATTTCCTAATTGCTCAGCAGCTGACCCTGACTTCAGACCTGAAGCTTTGCAAGATGGGCTTTGCGAAAGCGAACCAGTCTGCTGTACATATACGAATGACATATACATATTCTCCACTCCCGTTCTGTCTGTATTCCGCGGACCTGCACCCCAAACATGAGACACGTGACCATCCGGCCTGATAACCGTGGCCTCCTTCTTCACTGAGAGCGAGAGGAGAGTGGGAGAGAGAGAGAACATGAGGGAGATAGAGAGAGAGTGAGGGAAACAGAGAGAGGGAGAGAGGGTGAGGCAGCAAGAGAGTGTGTGAAGGAATGAGAGAGAGGGAGAGAGAGTAAGTGAGGGAGCAAGAAAGAGAGGAAGAGAGAGCTGAAGAGAGCGAGAAAGAGGGAAAGATAGCATGAGGGAGAGAAAGAGCATGGGAGTGAGAAAGTGGGGGAGAGAGCATGAGGGAGCAACAGCAAGAGGAGACAGTGTGAGGGAGCGAGAGAAAAGGCATGGGGGAGTGAGAGAGAGATAGTGTGAGGGAGCGAGAGAGAGAGGGAGAAACAGTGTGAGGGAGCGAGAGAGAGGGGGAGACAGAGTTTGAGGGAGCGAGAGAGAGGGGGAGAGAGAGTGTGAGGGAGCGAGAGAGAGGGGGAGAGAGTGTGTGAGGGAGTGAGAGAAGGGGGGGAGAGAGTGTGAGGGAGCGAGAGAGAGGGGGAGAGAGAGTGTGAGGAAGTGAGAGAGAGGGAGAGAGTGACCAACAGAGAAAAGAGAGAGTGTGAGGAAGAGAGAAGGAGAGAGAGTGTGAGGGAGCAAAAGAGAGAAGGAGAGAGAACCTGCTGGAGCGAGCGAGAGCCTGTCCCTATGGGGAGCATGCCACTTGCCACTGCTCTGTGTATGACACCTGCAGGTTCCGGTGCAGAGTCGACTGCGGAGCCCGCAGCCGTCCATTAGCAGACCTCTGAGCTGCAGGCTGCTGCTAGGGGTGCTCCTTTGCGGAACCTTCTGCCGAATCAGCCCCACATTTCTGAGCACCGATGGTCTTAGCCGGAGTATGGACTCTGGAGTAACACCACCTAGATCACCAGTAAACCTGCCTGCTTTTTCCAGTGCCCCCATCCAGACACTCCACGTCTCCTGCCCTCGTCCATCCTTCAGTACCTTCCAGCCTGAGTATAACTGGCATCATCTGTGCTCTGGCTGCCCCCACAGGCTCTCTTGAGCCCCCCATCCCACCCCCCTTGCCCCATGGGTCATAGCTGCTCTTCTGATTGGCCATTTGAAGAGAACATCCCGCTTTGTCCCATTTAACATATCAAGTATGTGTTTAAATTATATACACCTTTCCGGCTGTTCTAATGATATTCAGGAGGAACTTTAATACTAATCCCCCTTTTCTGTTAGTATACAATCACAACATATGTGGAGCTTATTTATTTGCTGTTTTATTTGCCTTTATTTATCTACTTTTAAACTTCTGTAGGGTTCCAACGCAGAGAGACGTGTTTCTTGTTTCCTCTCTCATCCAACGCATTTCATTATAACGTTGACCCTGTGTTAACATACATATGACAAATAAATAAACTGAACTGAATTAAAACAGCAGAGAATGTAACTGTAATCTGTGTCCATGATGCTGGCCAGATAACAATGAGTCTGATTCTTCAAGGTCGCCACCAGCTGCAGCGTCAGGCTAAATAAAGCTACCGCCAGCCTGTCAATGTAAACAGGTACTAATCGCTAACCTGGAGTTTGCGCCCCCTCCGATTAACAGCTCCGGGTCTCGTGGCTGCCCTCAGGTACATGTGACCCCCCAGGAATCAGGGGGCTTCTATCGTTTCAGCGACGGAGACGTATGTGCAAAGAGAGCTTCCTAGTATCACGAGGGGACGCCATGCCACCACACTAATGTGATATAGCATTCAGCATTAGTCGGGCCCAAAAATACATCCAACCTCCGGTTTACGAGCTCGGACGGGGCCTGATATCAGGTTTGCTTTAATGAGACGGTCACATGGGCCCTACTTTGAACATAACAGTGTCATGAAATAATTGGACCGTTAGATCATGATTGAAAACGGTAGTGTAACCCGAAGCACAGGCGGACGCTGGGGCGTCTGTCAGGCAAGCATTTGGGCCGACAGAAGCTAAGACTGAACCCTTAACTGGAAGCCACGTGGCAAAACCGGGGACAGTCACAGGACACCCAAGCTGCGATTATAGCTGGTAAATATTTCAGAATGTCAGCTACCCCACAGCAAACAGATCCCCATGAAAAAACACAGGGGCGGGAAAAACAAGACAAAAAAGGAGATAATTTTCCCCATCTCTTTGTCCCCCCCAGGGTGCCCGGCGAGGCTGAGGGAGTGCAGGGGCTCCACACATTCCAGAGGGGCCTTTTCTCTGCACACTGTACAGCTGCAGGAGTTTGTTGCATCATCTAGTTTTTAAAGAGAGTTCTTAGACAGAAACAGAGAAATAAAGGAAACGGAGGAAGTCGTGGATCACAGGTGGTTTAATTAACCGTCATCTCGCTGTGGCCGCTGGTGACCACATCCTCTCTCGATGGTGCCTGAGCGAGTCTGCGATTAAACCCCCTCCAATTTAAAGATGGAGGTACTGTGTGGCTTAGACTGCCCCTGAGAGCATACTGTCGAGGGTTCGAATCACGTGGTTGGCAGTGTAATACCAGTGTAATGGCCCCCAGTACCAGACCATTAAGTCCCAGTTGCTCTAGGGCTCGCCTGCCCCTGCTATGACAAAAATGTCATTTCGAGAAAGTGTCTGTTACATAAGCTAAATGCTAAAGTGATCTCTAAACCTGGAAACACAAAAGAGGCATGACTCACATCAATCCGAGCCCTTTAAACCTGTACATTCTCCATGGGGCTCACCTAGTCATAGGACGGATGCCCTTTTCCAGAGCATCTGGGATAATGATGGATTTGGGGTGGGAGCAGTGTGTGAGAATGCGTTTGTGGAAAGCTTGGCGGAATGGAAGAGAAGAGGTTCCCATGGTGACAGCTACTTCAGGACCCCATGGGGGGGGGGCATGCAAGTGGTGGAATAGGCCCTCAATGGTGTGGTCGCAACCGCAGTCGCGCACGCAGGCACACCGTGACACCAGAGATGCCAGGGCAAAGCTGATGGTGCTTTAATTGCCAAGCAGAAAGACAACAGACTCTGGCATCATTCTGAAATGCCTCCACTTACGTAACACTGCCTCATCTCAGTAACCTGCCAGGCAGATGTTTCTCAGCCATAGTGGATCATGTGGTTTTAAATCGATGACCAATGGGAGTGCCAGATTTCAAAAATGAAGGGATGGGGGTTAAATATCTTTGCTTTGTGTACAAGAGCAGCAACCCCTACTGCCACGCAGCACTTCAACACACAGCTATTCTAGTTGTTGATCCATCTTCATATCTATGATGAATTGTTTCTCAAATATTACATAATTAAAATGTAGTTTACAAGTGTTAGTATATTAGCACTGCTGTGTTACTTTGGGCTGACTTCTGACACACCAGCTGCTTTTGTGAGAAGCTTTGACAGACAGTAAGAACGAGATACATGGATATCCCTCAGCACCTGTGTCCAGGGCATGGATGCTGTCACTTCAGTCACCAGGCAGCATTTACGATGAGTGACATCACCTAGGGAAAGATTTCTATTGGCCAGACTGGTGTGGTAACTCTGGTGCCCTTTGCTTCACTTTGATGTCGTCTTTTTGTCATTTCCACATAAAAGGGGTGACACTGTGAGGCTAAATGGGCACCGCTCGTCACTGCAGGTGGCTTTGTTTAATCTGCCTCCATTGTCCCCTAGCTGTGACTGTGTGTTTCTATAGTGTCCCTGCAATGGAGAGCTGGGGGAGAGGGTGGAAACCCCCATGGGAGTAATATGGAGGGTGAGGCCCTGAGGAGTCTTTATGGCAGAGTCCTGAGCTTTCGCTCGCCGCCCTGCAGAGCCCCGTCAGGTTCCGTTCCAAAGGCAGCTGCTATCTTCCTCGTTACCGATGACCCTCTCATACACCCCCTCAAGCATGCTCCCACCCCCAGATACGACCTTCTGGTCTGGACCCTCCCATGAGCAATGCGCGGCTGAGCGGAGGCACCCGATTGGACCAGAGATCGGCGCCATCCAAGGAAATGACAGCGCTCTGGCGGCTGCCGGTTTCCCGGGTGATGTTGGGGGGGGGGGGGTGCCATCTGGTACAGACTCGACAGAAGTGTTTGGTCTGCGGAGTGTCCTCGGCGGCTGCCCGGCCTGCAGAAGAGCCAGTCCTCAGAGACGACCCCCCCCAAGCCGGTCCTCCCGCGTTCACACTTCTCCCCCGCTTGGTCTGCCAGCCGGGGTCCCGGCCAACGGCCCTCCCCCTGTCCCTGCATCCGTCTCCATGGCAAAGCACCGCAGAAGCTCGGCTCTCGGCAGGAACCTGCTGAGCTCGGGCCAACTCCTCTCCTCTGTCGTACTTTTGGGGTGGGGTATGGGGGGGCATCTCTGCCTGCCATCGGGGTGATGTTACACATCACAAGTGATGGGTCATGTGACTGACAGCCGTCATGTGACTCTGTGTATTTGAGTCAGACCATTTTCTGATACAGATAAATATGAACACAGCAGCTGAACACCGAGCAAGATGTTCCAGCTTTGTGCCACGAGGAAGATGAGGCTATTTGACCATATATGGGGATACATAAGAATATATTGGGATATATAAGGATTTATGAGGGTATACAGGGACACATAAAGAAACATGGAGATACATAAGAATATATGTGGATATATAAGGATTTATGAGGGTATACAGGGACACATAAAGAAACATGGAGATACATAAGAATATATGTGGATATATAAGGATATATGGAGATATACAGTATGGCAATATATAAGGATATATGAGGATGCATAAGGACATATGGGGATATATGAGGATATATGGCAATATTTGAGGTCAAATAGCTTCTTCCAATAATGTCCCTACAAAAACAACAGCTGGAAAATCTCAGGAGCAGAGCATCCAGGGTCGAAGCCGGCTGTATCCCTGTGGTGTGGCTGGAGGGAGATCAGGCAGCTCTACCATGCTGAAGGAACTGTGACAGTTTTAAAAGGGGATTCATGACCAGGAGGTCACCAGTTCAAATCCCCGCTGTACCCCTAAGCAAGATATGACCTGGACTTGCTCTACTAAAGTTATGATGCAAGCCACAGTAATTCATAAGCCTTTACACTTCATATATGAACCCTGACACAGGACTCCTGTGAATGGAAAGCACACTCACAATGTAACAAATGACAGAAATTGCAGTTTACCAGAGCAATATAATGGCACAAACTGTAGTGTAACAAACTGCACAAAATGGCAGTGTATCAAACGGAACAAGCTGCAATGTAACGAATGACACAAACCACAGTGTACAAAACGGCACAAATCACAGTATACCAAATGTCACAAAGCAGCAGTGTAACAAATGCTACAAATCACAGTGCAACGAACTGCACAAACAGCAGTGTATAGAATGGCACAAATCACTACACTGCACAAACTGCAGTGTAACAAACTAAAAAAAAGACTGTGTAACAAATGACACAAATCGCAGTTTTAACAAACAGCACAAACTGCAGTGCAACAAATGTCATAAACCACAGTGCAACAAAAGGCACAAATCATTGTGTAACAAAGGACACAAAGTGGCAGTGTAACAAATGGCACAAATCACAGTGCAAGAAACTAGACAAAGAGCAGTGTATAGAAACTCACGAACCGCAGTGTAACAAATGGCACAAATCACAGTGTAACAAATGGCACAAATCGAAGTGTAATAAACTGCAAGAACAGCAGTGTAACTAATGGCACAAACTGCAGTGTAACAAACAACACAAACTGTAGCGTAACAAACTGCACAAATCACAGTGTAACAAATGGCACAAATCACAGTGTAACAAACTGCAAGAACAGCAGTGTAACAAATGGCACAAACTGCAGTGTAACAAATAACACAAACTGCAGCGTAACAAATGCCACAAATCACAGTGTAACAAGCATCAAAAAATGGCAGTATAACAAACGGCACACATCACAGTGCAACAAATGGCACAAATTGCAGTGTAACAACCAGCACTAATCACAAACAGCACAAATATCTTAATTCATGCAAATGTCACACTTGGCTCCTTGCTGCAGCCTTTCACCCCCCCAATCCTGTCCTCCCACAGATGCCTTCATCCACCAGATCCCACTGAAAGGAAAACGGCCCCCGCAGCATGCATGATACGCACTCCACACTCGCTTCAGGCTTCCAGCACATTCTGCTGGTCGGTGTCGCGATGGGACGGCGATAACAAATGAGCCCGGGAGAAGCGAACGGATTCCCGGCCCATTAGCGAGGAACGAAAAGCTTTACCGAAGGCAGCTCAGTTCCCCATGTGCTCCCGTCCTCATCGCATTGTATTCTAGGGTTAAACGCCTGGGCGCACATTCGATTTGCTGTCAATGAACCACAGACAAGCACAGAGGGATTATTTTTTTCAACATTAGAATCTTATTACCTTCCTGCGGTTGGTAACAATGTCAGACAAAGATGGAAAGATGGAGGACGGATGAAGCAAAGAGACGTCCCCAGAGCTGCTTATCCCGTCCCGAAATAGCAAACTGACCTAGTATGCAGAATATTCTTCCATTAAGTAGGGAAATAAGGCAGCACCGATCAGCATGTTTTATATAAATACCCCTCCCAGTAATTACAGAGCGGCCGATGCAAACAGCTGCCTTTGTGGTAACAAGCGTTTGGTAGTGGAGAGGGACCCAGTCACTGTGGACAAGCCTGACACCAGGCCCCGGGGTCAGCTGCCGCTCAGCAGTGCCTCGTACGAAGAGCGCCTGGCTCTCTACATGGCAAATGAGGACACGGTGACGGTCCCGGGGGAGGGCAAGGTGTGCAGGAGAGACCTAGTTCTCCCGTAGATTGCGACTGACCCATGCCTTCCAACCAACATTGGTGCACAGACAGTAACTGAAAGCTTTGACTGGTAAAAAGTACAGCAGCCAGTAGTAACCAGCCAACTTGATAACTCTGGCCATGACTGGGCAAAGTAGGCCATGTCCAGCTTCAGATTAGCTCCATCTAACAACTTCGCATCATGACAACAAAAGTCTCTATTCTGGTATACCCATCCATCCATGTATCCATGCATCCAACCATGTGAGATTAACATCCATAAGGAACAACAGAAATGGCGTCACGAAGTGAGGAGATTAAGAAATAAGAGAGGCGCATAGCGTAATGCTTCCACGCTGCGGAGTGAAGCTGCCACTCGCACGTCATGTTTGAGGCCGACGCCGGTGGCACAGCCCCATTGTGCAGGAGGGCTGTGACTGCCCTTTCCCCCACCCCAATGGTCACACTGTACCGGACTTGTTAAAGCTGCGAGATTGGCACGGCAGCCCTGATACGGTGAGAGGAAAGCCAGCCTGGTGGAAAATGCGACGAGGCGGGCGACACCGCAACGGAACATGCTCACACCGCATGTGTCACGTCTGACACTGCATGAAAATGGGTCAGTTTGCCGCATAACGCAGGTGAACTCAGTGACACGAGTGATTTCCGAAGGCTGATTGTGAATTCTGGGTGTTTTCCATTCTGATCACTGAATCATTCCCAGTGCTAGCATTCATTAGCGATCCTGCCCCGGCTTGCTGTGTTACCCCCTGCCCCCCTGGACATCTGGAGTCCAGAGTCCTCAATATGTGACAAGAGTCAACCTCAGGCTGTTCCCATTGGGGGGCGGGGGTGGGGCTCTGGTTATGTTGTTTATTATTATGCGTTACAAATCTGAACAAAGCAACCCCCCCCCCACCTGCACCGTTATTGCTAAACACAACATCCTCACATCCACCAATCAGAACGTTTAAATTAAATTGCCTTTAAATAATGCATTAGGCGGGGGGGCTTGGACGTGCCTTTGTACTACTGTGGCGTCTCTGGGTCCCCATCTCGAATTCTAATTTCTGTTGCATCCGCTCCGGCCGCCCTTACACCCACACCCCGTCACCCATGGTCAAACAGGACGGCTGCAGCTCCTCCGAGTGCCCCCACCCCCCCAATCAGGTGATCTCAGACACAGATGCCCATGGTCTGCTGTGAATACCTCACAGCTTTCTGCCAGTCTGGCGAATCCTGCCCCTAGAGTGTGCAGAATCGGCAGCACATTCAAGCCTGTCAGCCATCACCTTGCGGTGCTGTCACTGTGGAAACGTCTCCCTAATGTTGACATGCACATGACGGGCGCAGCGATGAGCTACCCGTCCCAAATGCAGCTATTGGTTTTTCACGTAGTTGTGTGCGAATGGCCAACACTTTGCCTCCTCCAAAATTCAGCAGGGAGGCTGTTTCACAGTCTGTTGGAAAGTTCCAGAATTACTTAAGAATCAAATTGTGTTCCCCAGCTCGACTGGACCATCCCTGTGGAAAACTGCGTGCGTGTCAGAGTGTGCAGATTAAATTCGACACATGGATTTAAGACGCGCTCATTTGCTAACACGTCGGGGAGGACGCATGCAGCTGGCGTTAGATGTGAAAAACAGCTTCGCCCTCTCCGTGTCACAGTCCCCGGGGCCTGTAAATGAGGCACGTTAAAGCGCATTCCGGGTGACAGCAGCAGCCGTGTCATCAGAACATTAATTTTTCATGGGCTTATTTACAGCATAAACAGTTACGTCACGCCTCAGTATCCTGCCCCCAAGGCAGCCGTGAAAACCAGCCAAACGTTAATCACATTTTCACATTTACTCGCATATTCAAAAGATTTGGTTCTATATCAATTACACAATTGATACATTTAAAAAATATAATATTGTACAAATGCAATAAAATGGTATAGGTGATTCCTTATGATAGATTTGCATCCCATCCAGGATGTTCCCCGGCCGTGTGACATGTCCTACTTGGGACAGGGTTACAGGCCTCTGATACTTTGACCAGGACAAGGGGTTAGAATGTGGATGGATTATTGAATTCATAAACATGAGGTCCATGAAGGTATTTAACGGTATTTAACGTCAGCTCTGAGCACGCAGTGACCTTACACATCACCTCATTCTCTGTGACTTGCCCGAGTCTCGGTATCAGCACAAAAGCTTGCTCACATGACGTCTTATTGCGACGCCTGCTAAAAGCTGGATCTGGGGGGCTGCTGGGGTCAGACAGAGGCTTTGTGAAGATATCCGTCACGGTGGATTCAGCTGCCTCCTCAGGCCTCGACGAGAAGCTCAGTGTAAAGTGCACCACGGCTTCTCGTTTGGTGGTTTGGGAGAAGCCGCGCCGACAGCCGCACATGCTCTATGTGCTGCGGTATGTACAGCGTCATCATCATAAAGTGGTAAACACACCGCAGTACGTCAGGAAGCCAGCAAGGTAAACAGACCCTCTCTGACGTGCCACACTGTGAATCACTGCATTTATATACATTCATATATTTGGTTACCAACATCCTTCCTTTCATTCCGATTCAGAGCAGATTTCTAACCAGTAATGTCACACTGTCGCATGACTCTGATTCATCGTCAGTCAAATAGCACCTTGACACGAGTCGCTGAAATCAGACTCAGCTGTTGGCTTCCAGATGTCTGCACACTCTAGGTGGCAAAGGGGTTTCTAAGACTGCTTTAGTTGTAGTACTAAGGAAATGCGTCTTTCCGTTCATTCAAGCGTCTTCCAGAAACATGTATCCAAGACAGGGCTGCGACATTAGCCTGGAGCTAATCCCCGGAAAGCCAGGGAATATCCCATACTGAGGGAATGCCAATCGATTGCAGGACACACACACACACACACACACAAAGGTTCATAACTATCTTTGTGGGGACTCTCCATTCCTCCAGACCTGGGAAATGGTCCCCACAATGTCAAAATAACATGATTTGCTTACATTATGGTGAATATTTGGTCCCCACAGTGTAATATAAACATAATCCACACACACACACACACGCATGTAGGGTATACCTATCCTTATGGGGCCCGCTCATTCACTTCTATAGGGAAAATGCTAACGCTAACTATGATAACCTTAACCCCCACCCTGCCCTAACCATAACCATAAGTAACCAAGCAAAATAC
>JAODJX010000100.1:461959-473706 GCA_026776945.1 Isichthys henryi | reverse complement strand
TATGAGGACATTGTGTCCCCATAAGGATAGGTAAACCCGCTCACACACACACACACACACACACACACACACACATACACACACACAGGTTTATAATTATATCTTTGTCTGGACTCTCCGTTCATTTCTATGGGGAAAACGCTAATCCCAACATGGCGACCGGGCAACCTAAAGGCACTAAACTGAAAACACAAGCTAGTCCAGTGTGTAGAGGAGGCCTGGCTGTTACTTGTAATTTACCAAGCAAAGAAATAATTGCTGTGCCACCCTGGTCTAATGAACACAGCTGACATGAGAGTGATGAAAGTACAAATTAACACTGAGGCCAAAGTAACATTATTTTTCAAGCCCTTCAAATAATGTTTTTCATTGTTGTTGTTTTTTTGTTTTTTTTTTTACTTGTCCTCATACCCTTTAAAGATACGTGGACTCAGCTTCTAGGGGCTCCAGCAAATTCCGGCTTTTCGGGTCTCTTCAAACACTAACACTCAAGACCGTATACCGAAATGAGGGGGAAATCGATTCTGTCAGCACGGTCCGCAGTTCAGTTGAGGGCTTAAGTGCATCTGTGGAATGAAAACCTAAATACTCAGTAAACACTTCTGAAAATCTGACCACGGCTCGGCCAGATAAACATCTTACAGAAGGCTGACATGGAACATGCACATGAGACACACACCTGCATTTAACTCAGAAAGAATCTGAGCGGACTGTAAAAGACTAATTATACCGCAATTTCAGAATACGATAATTAAACAATTAGACAACCGATCATCATGTAGCTAGAATAAAGTGAGGGGAGGTAGGGGGTAACTGTGTGTTTCAGTGAAAATCTGTAAGTCTAACAAAATAATTACAGTTACTGCGGTGCCATGATTCTGGAATTTGTGCCCATTGCCCAATTAACCAATTTGCAGTACAGGAACCAAAGCAGATGGATTATGTCAATGCTGGCTCGATGCATTCCCAGAATGCTTTTCACGCATCTCACCCTGGATCTGACAACCTTTGGGTCACAAATCGAGGTTTGATTTATGGGCTAAATACATTTTTGATACAGTTTTCACTCTTAGATAGAGTTTATAGAATAAGAAGCGTGGAACATCACAGATAGATTAAGTACCGCTAAAACATGCCCGCAAGATTTAACCACGGTCTGTTTGTCAAGGATGCTTTCCTGCTAATATAGCAGCGCCCTTGGAAGCAGTAGTATTATGCATGCAGCCTGCTGTGGTCAGTGCATGCGTCGCGGGGCACAGAGCAGACTGTATCTGTGAATTAAACATGTCGCTTGGCTGGTCCTTCGGCGGGCCTGGGTGGTCCCAAAAAACACCATGTGTCATGACAAATGGTCATCGTGTATCATCGTGCAACGCAGTTAGTCACAGGTGTTGGACAGTGTGCGAGATTCTGAGATGTCTGAGTCGGAGGGGTTGGCTTTCTCTGGGTCCGTCCAGCAAGTCCACCACAGCACTATGTAACTGGCTGCTTTACTGGGGCTGTGGGCTGGTATGTTACAGTTCTTGTCCCAGAACACTCTTATTAGGTTTTTGCTCCAATGTTCCAGTACGGCTTTCACTCATACTGGGCCTTCACTGGAAGCTCAGCCTAGCTGCACTTACACCTAGTCCCTGACAGCATGAATGTTTGTAAAATACCATGTGTACTTCACTTCATAAATGAAAATGTAAGTAAACCAGTATGAGGAAAGTTACATTCGGTCAAACCTATAAGCGATATACGAGGGCTCCTGGGACACCACCTTCTGAGGTGCCCTGACTTAGCAAACCACCAACAGCCGACACCCCCCTCCAAATTACACTAGTCTGGGGTGGGATATTGGCTTTGACCATGGGTGTAAATTATGTGGGCTTGTAACCCTCCCAATAATCAGAACTGGCCAATACAGCCCCTCCTTGAAACAATCATATTGTCATGATGAATGGGAGCTCAACCTCCCCAGTGTTCAACCTAAAAATATGTCCTTGGCTTCGACTAGCATCAGTTGCGTTGCACAACATCAGGCTGCCAGCAAACTCAGGGTTCCGTGTTTGCTTGAGTCGTAGGAACAACCTGCCGGGTCACAGACGGGCCGGTCTTATTAAGAGCTTGTAGCGGGAAGCAGGTGGTCAGGCCATGATTGCTGCCTGTATTTTAGCAAACGGGCCTCAGTGGAGACCCTGGGGAATTCTGGGGGAGTTTTTGGTGAAACTCAACCAGGATTTGACGATTTGTACTGAGTGCCATTAAAAATTGCTAGGAGCTTAAACAGCAGTCCTTCTCCGAGGCACATAGGTCACGCAAGATTTCACCATCTTCACTCTTGGAGGAAACTCTGCAGTTAAAATGTTCTCAGTTAAACTTTGCAGACGAAACCTGCCACTGTTCTTGAATTTCAAATTTTATCCATACCTATTAATTACCGGCCACATGGGCAGTATGATGTCTCTCAAAATAACTTTTACAAAAGAGTGAATCTGTATCTGTATAGCATCATTTGGGTTTTTAGAAGGATAACCGAGTTACTTAGGGTTTATTGAAGTTAAAGCTCTCAGTTGTAATAGATATAGAGCTCTTGATCAGGCCCTGTGATGACCACTGATAACCTGCCTTATTGCTGTGGAGAGACCCATGATAACACTCACACAACATGGCTAAGCAGCTGACAGGTAGCACAGAATGTTTTCTTCTGAATGGGAAAAACGCTGCCCTTCTAATCATCAGTGACCTTCTCACAGTCAGCTGGCCTGCCCTCCTGTCTCTGTGTGGTTGGCAGATTGGAGAGAGAAATAGATTAAGAGCCTGAAATAAGAGATGGGAGAGAAAGTGCATGAATGAACACACTTCATTGTCTAATTTCAGATTTGGTTTAATGGGGCCTCAGTATCTCTGCAGGAGAAAATGCTATAAATATAGACCTTCAAAGGAACGATCGCAGCATGTTCAAATGAGCATCATGTGTGAAGTGGTACCTAGAATGTAAATGATTAATAGTTGAAATAAATACTGGCACAGTAGTAACTGTTTTAGTCAGGAATGGCGTGTGACAGCTATATCGGTATGGCGACGGGTAATATTAACATCTGCACTTCATTGAGCACGGCCGCTCAGCCGTGTAGGACACACTATACAGCCAACTTTCATAAAGTCTGACTTCTTATACCTGTGCTACCATAAATACACACGACACAGGCACCGTTACACAGATAAACTGTATTGCTAAGCACTGGAAAATGTGTTCTTAGCAAAGGTGTGGAGAGTTCATGGGCACGAGCTCAGGCTGCAGCGACAGACAGACTCCAGCTGGGGTCCTGCTGATGATGTCAGAGGTCAGGTGACCCTTAAAAGACAGTCATTGTACTGAGCAGTGTCATCAGATTTCTGGGTGATATGTGGTAGCTATAGCCGTTTCACCCCAGAATTTGCCTTATTGAGAAAGATGTCGTCTCGATTCAATTTTAACTCTGACATTTATGTGCCAACAGGACGGAGTTATCCTTCCAGATTGCTCTGGAAGTCTACTGTTGAAGAGTCCTCTCACTCACTACTAACTACTCCCCCCCCACACATAGCAGGTCCTCTGGGGTCACCTGTAAGGGTGAAACTCCTCGGGTCCTGTGCTTTCCGGAAGACTCCTGACGAGCCATGACAGTGGAAATGCGGCCCAGGGTTTCCCCCGCACCCAAGGCCGACTGCATTTAGCCTCATTAATCTCCCTTCTCCCCAGGCCTGCTCACTTTTCCCTGTTAGTGAATGAGGCCGGTCGAATGCTTGTGAGCTCAAAGCAGAAACAGCTTCCGTCCAGTGGAGAGGCAGAGGTTACATTGTCTTTAAAGTGACAGGATTAAATATTTGGATTTAACTGTTGCAAAGTGCAGTAATAGTTACATTAACTCCTGGTTTGAGATAATGTTTGTTGATTGTAACTGTTAAAATAGCTATTAAAATGAAGATTTCTGGGGAAAGAGCTGGATAGCAGGCATCTGGGGGCTGGTGGGAACCTATGACGGATCATTGGGGCCTGTGGAGGCCCATGGAGGTGTGTGGGGATCTGTGTGGTTCCTTTGGAGCCTGTGGAGGCTGTTTGAGGCCTGTGGGGGTCGGTGGGGGTATGTGGGTATCTGTGGGATCTGTAGGGGCCAGGATACGCCCCCAAGAAGGAGCAGTGACACTCCCCACCCCTGCAACGCCTCACCCAACATACCAGGCATGCGGCACGGCGCTGAGCTTACCCTGTCAGGCTGCACACAGCAGCCGCACTTATTTTTTTATTTAGAAACTGCAATGTAATCTTCTCAGTTACTCTGGGAATTTCGCTGCCTCTATATCAGGACTATTCTCCAGTTCAAATAATAACCGGTAAAGAATTGGAGCTGTTTTCAGAAATTCTATTATAAGTGGAAAATTCGCCCTTCGGAATTACCTGCTATCAGCCGCCTTAAATAACTGGCCGGCATTTTCTCCCAGGACACGGCTGATCCCTGGCACTCAATCCACCATGATTACTTTAGTTGTGGCATAAAAATGCAGTAAAAATAACAGGGTCCTTTTTCCTCTGAGGTAATTTGAGTATTATCCCCCTGAGACAGTCATGAGGGTGCTGTGTTTAAATACGTATATCATAAATGACTTTATTCATTTGAACTGGAGACTGGAGATTGACGCGCTATTCATGCAATGAGGTCCCATTCCCATGGCGGTGGATGTCAGGAAGCAGCCGGTCGCCTGGTCCTGGGACCACGAGGCCTCTTGGCTTCACAAGTTCATTTTGATATGTGCTGATGGCCGAGTAACAATTACAATTATTTATTTCTGCCTCAACAAAAATAGGAAACTTTGAATATGGCTTTGAGTGGCACTTTCCCCAAAACCCCTTTCAGGCAGAAGTAATCAATTCATGCCCTCCAAGACCGTTTTAGACAAGATTAGTCTGACCACATTGCCACAAGAAAGATGTATTTGTCAAATCTAAGAAACATTGCCGATTAAACAGTAAATACAGACTCTTTATTCTGCCCTGGCTTAATTATGTCTCCCCGCTCAGAATTAGTGGGATGCAGGCAGCATTTGTTAGATTTTGCTCATGGCCATCAAACTGAGGCTGTTACTTGATATCGCCTATCGGCAGACATGCCGGCTTTAACCCAACCCATATTGTGTTTAAGCTAAGGAAGATTCCGTTTTTATGTGTGTTTTAGATTATGCAGTTTATGAAGTTCCACCAGGGAGGCTCGTTTGATAACAAGCTGTCATCCCACAGGTTGTTTTTCAGAATTCCTCCCCATCGCCCCCTACAGGCAGACCGGGTGACACAACACTCATGTTTACCTTTCATTTCATCGTTTGTGTTCTAAATCAGTAAATAATTTCCATAAAAATTAATTCTAATGGCTGAATCATACCTTAATCCACAGAAACACAACTGGCAGTTAAAGGCACAGGGCAGTCATCACAAACAGAAGTGACCTTTGACAAACGAATGGCAGTATTTGTTTCAGCAAACAAATTTTATATAGCGCATATATTTCTTACAACATCATACTGGAGGACTGGGTGGTTGAGGTGGGAAATCTGCAGTCTGCAGCGTCTACCTTTAGCTTTTAATTGATATAAAATCTTATTATTATAAAGAGAAAAATCATCATTGCTCATTCGCATGACATCAGACAGACCCAGAGCCATCGGGGTGTTTCACCGATGAGGCCGAACACACGGCGTACAGACCTCTTTGAAGATGACCTCAGCGGTCTGGCCACGACCCGGAGGAAAACTTGAAAACACAGCACAGTGTACTGTACTCCGGGCTGACCCTGGGGCCAAGCGGCCCGGAATAGGCACAGCGGCTAAAAATGGAAGCAAGCTCATGCTGCGGGTTTTTTTGGTGCGACTGTGACCATGGGAGGCACGTTACGGGGATGAGCGCATCGCCCAGTCACTGACCCCGTGCTGCGAGGCAACACGAGATGCAATGGCGGGGGGGGGGGGGTGGGAGTCATGTGCTGCAGCCATGACCCTGTGCTGCTTTCTCTTTATGGGGTTTTACACTTCAGCTAATGAGGGGCGCTTGGAGGTGTTTGTGGGTTTGTTTGATATGCTACGCGGGGGGTGTTGAACGCAGCGCTGGTCCGATTCTACCCTGTCCTCTAAATAAAGGTCCCTTTAAATAGTAAAAGCGTCTCTGAATTCCTTTGATTTCTGATTGACATTCGACGGACAGCAAAAGTCCATAAGCGGTGCGTTCAATATCCCTGGTGGGGGGTGTTTAAAGTTTCACAAGGTAGCCCTTTTGGTCACCTTCGCAGAAAGACGCTCCTGGGCCATCGGAACTTCAGAGATAAACACAAAGGATAACCTGAGATTTAATAAATGGTCAAAGCGCTGAGAAGTGGATGAAATCTAGCCCTTGTTTTTATCTTACTGATACTGAATTAACAGGCATTTTACCTTTAACTCTGGGCAGACGTACTGGGATTCTGGTTTAAATGTGACCTTTTAATGTAGGCAGACGTACTAATCTGCTAACTTACAGTCAGCGAAATGTTACACAGTTTTGGAGTTCATGTTAGAGCCGTCTTTGCCCATAAAGTGCTCAACAGTAATGTAATCATGGACATACACGCTCGTACACGACACGCGAGCGGTGAGGCGCAGGGGGGGGGTGTTCATAGACACCCACATTTGGCAGTGTGCTCCTTGGCACACCTCTGCGCTCGCAGGTTCTTCACGCCCGTCAATCCCAGCCTGGCCCGGAATGGGAGTTGCTGGCACTGGCATGGCCTGCTGGGCAGGATGGGGCCGTAATCCGTTTGCACCACTAAGTCCTTGGCGCCATAGCCGTTGGCCGAGAGCAGTGCCCTGCACATGTGGGGCAGGGAAGGGCATTGTGGGCCCCCAGGAAAAAGGCCTCGAGCGGGGACTTGGAGTAATCTCATTACCTGTATCGCCCCTTTACCCAAAAAAGCAGCCTATCTACAAACCACAGTGTTTGTATGGGGAGGGGCGGGAGAAGGCTGTCCTCCCAGCTAAACCCTCTGCTAGCACCCTTAGCGCAGGGCTGTCTCTGGCCTCGCCAGAAAAATGGCTCGTTAATAATTGAACCGTTGTCGGCAGCCAAGTCGTCACCAGCCGATAGTTCTCTCATCTGACCTGATTGGCCCTTACAAATATTCCTCGAGCCTATAGAGGAGGCAACTCCCAGGTCACCACCCTGAACAATGAGAACTGGTGACATTTCAGTGTCTATACCTGTGTCTCGGTATTTGTATGTACTGAAACTGAATATGGATGCATTGACATTAAACTCCACCTCACTCCACCTCCCTCTGCTTCCCTTCCCTACACTTCAGTCTGCTTCTCTTCCCTCAGCTTCACTTCCATCCACATCACTCTGCTTAGCTTTACTTTCCTTTGCTTCTCTTCCCTCCACTTCAATCTGCTACTGTTCATTCTGCTTCACTCTGCTTCATACCCCTCCAACTCTAATCTCCTTCTCTTCACTCTGCTTCACTTTACTTCCCTCCGCTTCACTTCCCTCCACTTCAGTCTGCTTCTCTTCACTCTGCTTCACTTCCATCCACTTCACTCTGCTTTGATTTACTTCCCTTTGCTTTCTTTCCCTCAACTTCACTCTGCTTTGCTTCATCTCATCTTCTGACTCTACGATCCAAGCCCAAAGCATCCAGCTGCCTCATCCAGACTGTCATAATTGTAGACATCGGGGAGGGAATTGATACAGGCTGCCAGATAATGACAGCAGATCTGGATTCGCCTCACTTTTCACTTTCAATGTGTAGGCAGCAGCACAAAGACAAGGCCTCACCATTTCAGTAACAATCCAGCTGAGTCCAGTTGCTGATCTCTTACCTCCTTCATGCCTTTAGTGAACCAACCAGAACTTTCCTCATTGGCTTGCTCTGTAATTCCTCAACTCTTCATTCCTGGCTATTGCAATACAGTTTTTTTTCGATTGCTTACACACTATTACCAGGATTATGAGCTAAATTTCCGAAACCATAACGCCACCTACCAAAAAACACACCCAATCCCCTAAACTATAGACACTATTCCCCTGTTTTGACACATGATTCCAATTTGTTGAACTGTTACAGTAAAACTCTACACACAAATCCCTTCAGTTCTCCTTGCCTAAACCATATGCTCATTTACAAAGCACTTTCAGTCAATATTGTTCACTCAAGTCAGAACGGCTTGAACCCAATTAGCACACAATAATCCAGAGGGAAACACAGCCAATCAGAATTGTTAGCACACCAATCAGAACCTTCACTTGTTAGATAAAAGGGCCATGTGTCAGTTCACTTGTTTTGGAAAAATGGTTCTACAAAGACCTGAAGGTAGAGGAAGGGAACACGGAAGAGGAGATGGAAGAGGAAGGGCATGGAGACAAGTGGTTTCTGATCAGATGCGTGCAACTCTAGTTCACCATGTTCTTATCCATGAGGGAAGCCAGGCAGAATGGAGCCGAATGTGTTCCGCTCCACAGTAGCTTCTATAATCCGGATTTTCATAGAGGAAAATAGGTACAGTAGGTAATTTACATACTGCTGTGTAGTATAACATTGGCGTGCAGTATTCTGTGCTCCTACAGTACATACATGTATGTACTGTAGCTGTTTGCTCTATTGTATGGTCTCTGAAATGCATTGTATTACTGTACCATATCACATACAGGCATTACTGTGTACTCCTATTCTGTAAAATGGATGGTTTACTGTAATTCCATCAGTAATTCTATTGTTGTATTGCAAAACTGAAAGGCAACCACCTAACGGAGGCAGAAGACGGCTATTCTCACAAGAGCAAGAGATGGCCATTGTCAATATAGTCATAGCCAACAATCTGATTCGCTTGCATGAGATACAAAGGAGAGTTGTTGAGGATCAGGAAATATTCCAAGGCATTGATTCCGTCAGCATCTCAACAATTGACCGCATTCTTCGAAGGAACAGATTGAGGATGAAACAGGCCTATCATGTTCCTTTCGAAAGGAACTCTGATAGAGTCAAAGACAAACGCGTGGAATATGTGCAAGTATGGCTTGTCTTTGTTGATGAAGCGGGATTTAATTTTACCAAAAGGAGGAGAAGGGGGAGGAACATAATTGACCACTGGGCCATTGTGAATGTCGCTGACCAGCGGGGAGGAAATGTAACCATGTGTGCTGCCATCAGCCACAGAGGGGTCCTCCACCACTAAGCCACCCTTGGTCCATACAACACCACGCATCTGCTGTCTGTCCTCAACTGTCTGAGATCGTTTATACCAACTAGACCAGAGAGAGCCAGCGCAGCCACAACAGCCATGCTACGGTGTCATTTGGGACCGTGGGTAGATCGTGACTGCTTCATAACCCAAGATTCAGCAACATCTTTTTGCCAGCATATTCTCCCTTCCTAAGCCCCATAGAAGAGTTTTTCTCGGCATGTCGGTGGAAGGTCTATGACCGAGACCCCTACATCCGTATTCACCTCCTCCAGGATATGGAGGAGGCCTGTTCCGACATTACAGTTGAGGCTTGCCAGAGGTGGATTAGACATACAAGGGGTTTGTTTCTTCCCCCACTGCCTGGTTAGGGCTGATATAGCCTGTGATGTTGATGAGACTTTATGGCATGACCCAGATCAGGGAATGGAGATGCTGATTCAGGAGGAATGTGTTTGTTTTTGTTTTTTTGTTTTTGTTACAGTAATGATTTCAATGACCTATTGGTAATTTCATGTACTGCATTCTATGTTCTTTATCCGTTGAATGTTTTTACTGCTGATGTACTTTACAGTACATCAAGGAATTAAAAAACTATGAAAACGTATTGGTGTTGTGTCTTTATATTGTGCGTGTCATGTAGAGAGTTTGTTCTGGGGAAAGTCATAAGTGCCATTATTCATTGAAGTAACAGGTTTTGGAGGTATTGTTTTGAACTGATCTAGCTAGTGTGTAATTCCTTTTTTGTAGTGTATATGTATTTGATGCCTTTTGTGTGATTACTTAAGGTAGAGTTTGATTTAGATGTAGGATTACATGGTTTTGAGTGGAGAGTTTGTTTTTGACCTGAACAGTGGAAGTTTCGGTAGTTGAGTGAGCAGTCAAGGATTTGTGTTTAGAGTTTTGGGATATTGAGACCTAATTTAATGAAATGTGTTTTAGCAATCCAGAAAAACTGTAATATTACTCAGTTTGGGGTGTGGCGCTCAGGTCGTCTTACGGCCAAGTTTAGCGGCTGAAGCCCATTGTTGTCGTCGCTAACAAACGTCCCTCCGCTTTGCTGCTGTCTCTCTTCTGCGAGCAGGTTCCCGCTCAGCCTGATGACAGTGAGAAGGCGAGGAGGGGTATGGAGGGGGGGGAACCATCGCTCAGTAGATGCCCACGTTGAAACTCACCATGTTACTGCCGGCGCTAAGCGACACTGGCAGCACATGGAGCGCCAAAATAAAAATGCTAATCTTAGCCAGGTAATTACAGCTTAGCTTCAGTTACTAGCCACACGCACGCTAGCGTTCTGTCATTACCAGGAATGGCCGTAAACGCCTGATGTTTAATGGGCTCTTCACAGGGAATCGTTTACCAGCTGAAGCTGCCCAACCAAACGTCACATGCAAGGCCCTGCTTGTGGTGCCCATTTTGTGCTGCATGACTTTATACGTGCAGCATACATAGTGAAATTCACCTTGAACTGATGAATGATTACATTCGATGAAATCCTTTGAATAAAAAAGTTTATTTTCTCTTTTTTTATTGTTCATTCATATTTCTAGGGATGAAACAGCGTTCTGTAAACCTTGTGACTCTCAGCTGTTTGATTAATACCGCAATTCTTAATCTGAAACTGATAGCGATTTGGAAACTGTTTGGAGATCAGATGGTGTTTTTTTTTTTTAACAGCCAGGATAAATTGCAATGTTCAGAGTCTGCAGTCCTGCTGCAGAGCAGCAAGTCACTGAGCAGAGTTTCTGTAAAAGCAGTTCAAAGAGTAATCAATTGTCATCAGTACAACATGTAGTGCTATAGTCTTCTTTGATATCAAGATTAGCTTATGATGCCTGCAAGCATGATGACCCAGCTGGACATACCTGTGTCACACTTTCGTTGTGTTAACTTGCAGTGGAATTAAATTAATTTCCACAAGACAAAAGGCCCGACTGCTCAGGATTCTGCCATAAGACTAAGGTCTCTTCAAATGCTATGTCTCTTTCACAAAAATCAAAAATGCTGCTCAATTTCAAATATCTTCTGACGCTCACATGCAGTATTTAAGGACAGCGCCTTGGTTTCTGACTAGCTAAGGTTACTTGAGGAAGGTCCAGTCGCTTTTATCAACATCTGTATCTTCTTCATGCTTTCCTCTTCCAACGCTGACCTTTTTTAAATTAAACTTCATAGTTTGATTATTGTGGCAGATTAGTCCCTTTGTTAGCTATGTGCTAAGGTAGCTATTGCTTTCAGCACCTTGTCAGTAGAAGCTCCTGGAAATTATCACTTCAATAAATGGCCTCTCCAGTCCTACCTTGAAATGGTAAAAAATAAAACGAGACACAAAAGTATCCATCTAACACAGAAATCTTTTATTGAGGTCATGATTTTTTTTTTATAAAGTGAATAGCATTTCCCAGTCATGGATTTCCAGTCACAGCTCAGAGAATCCAGTCAGACCCTTCCATCCATCCATCCATTTTCCAAATCGCTTATCCTTACTGGGTTGCGGGGGGTCCGGAGCCTATCCCGGAAGCAAT
>JAODJX010000100.1:428908-448512 GCA_026776945.1 Isichthys henryi | reverse complement strand
GTATCGTCGCAGTGCTTCGAGGTAGCGTCGCAGTTCTTTGAGTTATCGCCGCAGTGCTTCAAGGTATCGTGACAGTGCTTTGAGGTATCGTTGCAGTGCTTTGGGGTATCGTCGCAGTGCTTCGAGGCAGCGTGACAGTGCTTTGAGGTATCGTCGCAGTGCTTCAAGGTATCGTGACAGTGGTTTGAGGTATCGTGACAGTGCTTTGAGGTATCGTCGCAGTGCTTCGAGGTAGCGTCGCAGTTCTTTGAGTTATCGCCGCAGTGCTTCAAGGTATCGTGACAGTGGTTTGAGGTATCATCACAGCCTTGGAGATCGTTTTCTTCATGTACACCATTTCATAACTTTGTTATTGACTCATTTTGGAAGGTCTCTAGATTCCAAACTGCTTCCTTTGTTTGTGACAGTGCTTGTAATCTGAAGGATCACAGTTAACAGCTGCTTTTATTGAAATTATCAAGTTCCATACAATGATTTTCTATCCGTTGTACATTTAGTAAAACATTCAAATGAGAAACAAAAGAGCAATTTTAATTAACTTAGCTGAAGGTAGCATAAAAAGACTGAAAGATGCACTGGCAGCCTTAAGAATAGGCTATGGACTTGGGGTGGGTTTGGCTGCTTTTCACGTGAAGTTATTAGGTTATTTCTTAATAATTATAAGTAGGAACAATAAAAGACGATGGAGGTGTTTCCTCCCTGAATAACTGGGATATCAGCGGATGTATGGGGCAGCTGAATATCCTTATGAATATGTTTCAAAGTCCACAGATCAGCAACAACCTAATATAATATTGACTGTAAGTCAGTCTGGGGGAATGCACTGTGCAGACAGTGGACCAGCAAACAGCACACCAGACATCAACATTTTTAAAATGACCGATTCCCTCTGATACGTCAGGCTAAAATGTAGCCCGAAGTCCAACTGCAGCCAGAGCTGCGGATTTATACACATTTTTGCAAAAGATGGTGTCTTATCATTTTCTGTGATATTTGCCATGTTTGCATCCTCACAAGTAGCTGATCTGGCTTTTGCCAGGAGCCAGAGAGCACAAAATGATTGTTCTGCCAGTGGCTCCTGTAATAGGGCCACGTAAATAGTAAACTAGTTGTTTACTAAAATAACTTGTTTTCATTCTGGATGCCCTTGTTACAGAGGATGAATTTGTATGGGATAGTAAATTACTCAGATTTGGTATGCGGTTGTTAGACAGGCAAAAATGACTGTTTAGAGTCTGTTCAGTGTATGTTTACAAGCCTGTGATGCAAAAATGATGAGCCCTCTCTGTGCTTGTATTATGAAGGGTTTGAGACAAGGGCGTAACTTTGGTTCGAGAATGGGGGGGTTAGTTCTACCTATTTAAGGGGGTCCTGGGGTTATATCGGCTGGTTTTGATTATTGGGGGGTTACAATCCCCCCATCCCCAAATAATTTACAGCCATGGGGTGAAAGGAGTATGGAACCTCTGGATCCCGCATGCTGAAATGTTTTATTAAATATTAAATACATGCGATCTCAGGAACACTAAATGCTATTTCAGACGATGCTAAGATCTGTGGTAAAATCAGCAACCCATACAAATGTGGAATTTGAATGTCCTTAATTAAGTTTTCAGTGCGTTTATGTTTATCTTTTAAGTGCCATTTTGCAGACCGTTTTGGAAATATTTTTCTTGGTGTGTAAGAAGAAAATAAATATGAAATACCTTGGAAAGAACTTCTGTATTTTTGAACTGGTATTGCCTCTGCAAGGTCTTCTGCAAGATTACCAGTGTCTTGTTCTCAAATGTTACATAAAAAGTGGATCTATAAAGGTTTGATTTCAAACCTGGTATCTAAAATTGTATTCATGAGCAATGGATGCAGTTTTTTAAGAATTACTCGTAGGAAAAGGCTGATTGATTACCGTGAAGATACCATGTATAATGATCACAGTGAAGTTGTGGAACACACTGATTAAGTTCGCTTTGTTTTGATAACCTAAAGTCCTCCAGGACCAAGTGTACAGGCACAAGTCGGTCAAAATGTCCAAACAGAGTAAGCAGTACCTTCCATCTGCAGCGGATGATGAGTCCTTGAGCAGGTCTGTAGGAAGAAGAAGCCCACCCCTAAATTTGGCAGAGCTTGCTTGCTTGTTCAGTAGCCAGTGCCCTCTGCAGGAACACTAACATCTCTCATCTCAGTGCACTTGCTGGAGTGCGGAGTAATGGACACGTGAGTTATGGGCCTCGCCGTCCTCGTCATCCTACGACGGAGATGGTTTAACAAAAAAAAAGGAGAAGAAGCCAGCTGTCACTTCAGAGCAGGACGTTAAAAGTGTAATAACGGTTTAAGGATACAATCCATCACTGCTGTCCTTGGCTGAGCCTGAGAACTCCAGCAATCACTTACAGTAGAAGCAGAATCTCTTTCATTGGCCAGGTACACCGGCATGCGCTAAGTAATACTTTTAGCAGGGTTGGTGCATACAGGCAGCACAGAATAAGAGAATAAGACAGATTTAAATTATAAGCAATAGTGCAAATCCGAACAAGTTACAGTCAGAAAATCAGCATTTACAAAATATGCATTGTGTACAAGTTTAAGAACTGCTTAGAACCAAATTCTCAAATAAATACAAATAAATTGTTATACATTAAGTAGAGATGTCTGTCCATCATTTTCAACATCTTGATGACACCTATGACCACATTATAGGTACTTCTTGTTCCGGCCTGTCTGTCCATCCAATCAGTGAATGCGACAGTCTGTCCATCCAATCAGTGAATGCGACAGTGTCACAGAGAGCATCACCTCAGCAGGTAGCACATGCATGTAGATGCTGCATATTCGTACTCAGCACCTGGAGAACTGGTGGAGAATGGCTGACACTCCCTGCTGCATGCACCTTCCATGCTCATCTCTGTGCCGTTTCCCGGCCAGACATCCTGCATCTGCCATCACATCATGGCGGCCCGTTAACATGTCTGACTGTCACTTTGTCCTCTTCCTACCTAAACTATTCCGTACGTCCCACTTGGGCTCCATTAATTAGCGACCGCTAAAATCCCAAACGGAGATCATAAGCAGCGGCCTGCCAGGCTGTCTGGCCACAGCACCTGCTGTTGCGGCCCTGATGTCTTGGGCACCTTCATACTGAGATATCGTACTCGCACAGCGCTGTCATGCACTGCTCAAATACAGCACTAGAGGGTGCTGTCCTGCCATAAAATCAGTACTAACCACCCCAAGGGAAGAAGAAACGGAGCCGACAGGAAGCTGACTAAATGACGACGTGATTCAGGGTTTGTGACCAAGCGATCAAAAGTGGAGAGAAATTTTTATGAGCAAATTTGTAATATAGGAAAACATATTTGTTTAGTGCATCTAGCTGTGCTTCCAGGATGGAGGGTGCCTTATACCCAGAACCACTGGAATCTCAATTGGCTCCAGAAGACTTGATGGCCCCAGCATCTGCCTCTGATGGTCACCTAGCAGCACTTACGACTTCAGAGTGCTGACTCAGGGCCAGGGACAACAAACTACGTGGCTGGGGCTGAGTAGAACATGACTGATCTTCCCTGGTAAACGAACTCCAGAGAGAAAGTACACATGTTACTCAGCTAACAGGCAATGTTCCCAGAACATCAGCCAATGTTATTTGAGGATCCTCTCAAAGCTGGCAGGGAACGTTCGTAATGATAATGGAACGTTATTTCTGCGTTCGAAATTTTAACATCTGTCAGTATTATCATGGTAACATCATTACCTGAACATCATTCTTAATGAAATGTTGAAAAATATTCTTTTATAATAGTACTAGTTGTGTGTATTGTGAACATGCTGTCCAGCATCAAACTCATGACCTCAGAGGAGTAAAAATTACAGCCCCACCTAAAGCTCTAAAATGCCCATTATTTGTTACTACATTATTATTCTTAGTTGTAGCAATGCTGTAGTAGTGGGATAATATTCTGGGAACATCATGAAAACTGGATGTCAGGCTCAGTACATGTTTTGTCTTTCGTGCCCCTTCCTTGTTTGGCCAGCAGGTGTCGCTGGCCACCTTGTATTTCCAAGTCCCTTAATTGAATTATTAGTTTTATCTGTTCCCTGTTTTCCCTTGTAAGTCTTAGTATTTAAGTTCCTGCCTCTGTTCATTTCCCTGTTGATTCGTTGAATGTTAGTTGTTCATGTTTAGTCAAGTTTGTTGTATTTTGCCTGCCTGCCTTATCCTAGCTGTTTGTTGTCCTAGTCTATTTATTTGTTTACTGTTACTCCCCTCTTTGTTTTCGACCCCTCATGGCCTGCTTTTGTTTTAGTTGTGTCCCTAGTGTTTTTCCCCTTTTAATAAACCCCAGTGTTCCCTGAGCTGCAAGTGAGTCATCCACTCTCTGTTCCTGCCTGCACCATGCCCCATTCACGCACCAAAACCACCCGCAACCATGACACTGGACATTTTGAATGTTTCCATGCCTTAATCATAATGTTCCGTAAGTGTCCCTAGAATGAAAAACTGTTAGCTGGGTACAAGGCAGGATGAAAGCACAGGATAGTATGACTCCACTACTCAAAATATAAATTAACATGGAGGCTCTGTCATCTTAAGAAACCCACAGAAGAACCCTAACAAGTTCTCATGCACCCAGAACGGCATGGTAGGGTTAGCTGACCCTTTAATACGGCCCTAACCAACCAATTAGTGCAATCAGGTTGGCTCCTGCTGGAGCTTCTGGAATGGGTATGCCGATCAGTTGTCATGGAAATGAAAATGATCCTTTAAAATAAGACCACAACACTGCTCTGTTGAGCCTAGGGAAAAAGGATGCTTTTTCTGAATATGTACACTACAAAAATTCAGCTGTATTGTATTTGTTTTATTGCATTACAGACATCTACTATGGACTGCTTAAAATTATGCATTTATGCAGCTTAAATGAAAGATATCAGCACAATGAGAAACACCCAGATCCTCAGTTTTTCTGTGGCACTGTAGACATGGATATTTAATGATTTCAAGAGATAATTGAATAATTATGTGCAAGAACACAGAACAGGTAAGGCGGCCGTGTGAGCGAGGGAGCAGCTTGCATATTCTGTCCTCCGGGAGCTGCCACTGCTTGTGGGAGGTTTACTTACACAAAAATATCTTGAGGGCAGAACGAAAAATGGTTGGTTCAGAGAGGTAACCAATCAGATTGTAGAGGAGGTTACTACAGGAGGCAGGACCAAGATATCTGATTGATTGGTCCCGCCTCCTCTTGTTGCTTGGACCCGCCTCCTATACAATCTGACTGGTTATCTCTCCGAACCAATCATTTCTTATGCTGTCCTCAATACATTTTTGTATAACTAAAACTCCCATGAGTGCTGTTACTGCTGCACATCTTGGCACATGACGGTGTGCCCTGTGTCACTCTCTGGTCACTCTTTCGGCCTGATACTTGCCACTCTCTCTTTGTCATTTCATACTCGATAAAGAATTTATGACTTTTAATTACTGGACTGACACAATGGCACAAGCCTGGGATTATAGGATTAAAAAGTCGCATTCGCTCTTTTCAGGTCTAATTTGACGCCTCTTTCCTGCTTCACTTTGCTGGCGCTTTTCATTTATTATTAAGCATAACAGCTGTTAATCCCTCACTGTACTTATACGTGTCACCTGGAGGCAGAACATCCTTAAGAAATGTGACCTCCTGGTATTTTTTGACATTTCACGGCTACATGGTAATAAATAAATGCATACCTGAGGCCCTGGCTATTGAGCGCCGTGGTCCTGAAGCTCATGCACGACGCAGGCAGATCATCCTCCAGATTCAAGTTTCACATTTTATTGTTGCATGTGTTATGAAGAACTCAATGAAATTCTTATGCCACAGTTAGAGGGGAGGCGACAGGTGCATGGGGGGTGGATTATAGGACAAACTCTAATACAGGACAAACAACAGTGCAATAAACGATAAGACAGCAAGACAAAAACTGTGCAATATGAGAAATGAAATGATAAATATGCAAAAAAAAACACAGGTTGTGCATCAGGGATAGATGTGCAGGGATAGATGTGCAGGGATAGATGTGCAAAAAGGCCATTGGGGTAGTCAGTAATAATCAAATGCAGGAGTGGAATACTGACAATCGTGTGCAAACCTGATACTCAGCTGCATGAGGGCACAGTTCACCCCCAGGAGCCACAGGTGTCCCATAAATCAGTCCATGAGACTTCAACGCCTTCGCACACTCGTCAGAAACACCACTGAACGCTCTCTACAGTAATCCTGCTGCATGACGGGAGAAACGGGGCTTCTCGTGGATGTCATGTGACCATCCAGGGTGCCATCTCAGTGTCAGTGTCAACCACCTCTCGAACCACACTTTACCCTGGCGCACCCTGTAGATGACAAACAATCTCTGCACTAGGGAGTAATGACTTTTTTAAAGGGGGGCCCCTCCCAGGTGATTGGAAAAGCTTTTACAGGGGAAACTTTGTAGGTTGCAGGACAGCAGTTGATGTTATGTAGCAGTAAAATCCAAGAAACAGTGAAGGACAATAAAACGTATTTCTGCTGTTATGGAGACACTAGTGGAGAGAAGCTGGGGGGGTTATATGTTCTGTCTGTCTTGGTGAAAAGGCATCGGTTCTTCAGCCGGGTCCAGCAGGAGCAGCTCTGGTTCTGATCCGGCCTTTGCCAAAGAGTTGTCTGTCTGCCACCCTACGTGCTGACCCCCCCGAGCCTCCCATCTGCGACCCTCACTGCTGCTTTTCATTATCAGCTTAACATATAAATTTATACAACATTTTTAATGTTTCAAAACTGAAGATCATTACAAACCAAAGGCCTCATTAATATTGTCTTTAATAGACCCTCATTGTAGCCCCTGACCTCCCCCAACCTGCATTGCTGTCTTCTGGTAGTTACCCCCCCAGAATTGATGGCTCTTAAGGCTATGAGTGCTTGACTGCTCACATTACATTCACTGCTAACAAAACATATCTAGATTTTTACTTGTTCACATACATAAAGCTAAAAATAATATCACACAAGACTAAAATTTGGAAGGAACCTTGCAATCATTCAAAGTACAAACCATGGATCATTTTCTCAACGAGCTTGAGCCACCTATCCCAGGTTATTAAGTTGTGCGTGTTGTTTTTGGTAGGTTAGCTTTTTCGTGTTTGATTTATTTTATGTCAATCGTAAACATAGAAGGCTTATCTGCAAGAAATACTTATATTTACATTATGAGGTAAACCATTATGGAGAAAGGATGTACAATTGGGTGAAAATGTTTTTACTGCCACCTAGTGATGCTTATTGTTCAATGCATGCATAAGGCACAATCATATCCAGATAAGCTCTAAAAATGGAATAGAAATTAAGCATTCTGCCATTTGAAAAGCTAGCCTTTCAGACACACAGCAGAACTGGGATGAATTTATGGAGCAACTTTCCAAGTCAGGCAGAACAGATTCCCAAAAAATCATTGATTTTACTCAGTTTCAAACAGATATTATAGGGAATGTGAATTTTCTATTGATACAATATATATTTTCAATGAATCTTAAACTTCAAGGTTGGTGTGTTTGTGAAGTGCCTCTTCAGAAAAGCTTCTGCAAAGAGAATTAACTCATTTCCTTGTAAATCATTCATGGGTGAAAATTCAATTAGCCTTCAAAATTTTCCAAAAATTAAGCAAAAATAAAAAAGCAAATTAATCTCAGACTTGCCAACAGATATGTACACTCATGATTTACAGATGGAATAACTGTAGAAATCTCATTTAATGAAGAGCTTAAACCATGGTAAGAGTGCCGTGGATATGTATGCGTGATAATACCCACCTCCGTGGACCTCAGAAAGCCAAAGCCATGCATGAATGTAACTGACAAAGGCGTAGCTGACTGTCTGGACAGCTGAGCTATCAGCCGGAATGTGAAACAATGTATGAAAGAGATGAAGATCATCATGCAGAGCAAGTATCTTCTGCAGCTCCAGTAATGTGTGTGTGTGTGTGTGTGTGTGTTCCCCATGCCCATAGGCAATGCCACCATAAGAGTTCATTACTCACTATTATTGATTCACGTGGCACAATTCACCTAGTACAGCTCTGATGTTAACTGTCTTTTCTAAAGACATATTTCCATTTGTAGCCTGTATAGAAGATACTCTGTATATACAATAAAATACAAAACTGCTTTTGAACTCAGTTTCAGGAGTTTTTAAAAATACATTTTAAAGGAAAATAAGACAGAGTAGCTCTTCGGAAGAGAAGTTTGCATGAAGCAGAATAATTCATGAGAAATTTTATTGCTAAGCTTTATCCGTCAATCAATTAATCAGTCAATCATTTCACCCATCCATCCATCCATCCATCCGTCCGTCCGTCACTTCTTGTTTCGCGTATTTTGGGTAGCAGAAAGATAGTGATTTGACTGTTTTAAAGTTGTATGCTCCCCCTTCCCCATCTTGGGAATTTCTATGGTGACATTTTGTTCGAGGGTCCCCGCTCATATACACCAGTAATCATGCAAGAATCTATGAATGCATATAAATAAAATACAAACCGGCTAAGTGGCGCACAGCTAGCTGTGTAAGCATGCGGTAATTACCTGATTAGTGCAGAGTAATTAGTGAGATGCTTCAGTCTCGATGGGTGGCTTCAGTCTCCTGTCTGGCTTTCGTGTGTCTCGTTAACGCTGGATGTTATTCTCTCTGTGGGGAAACCGGATACATAGGGAAGCTTCACAAACCAGGTAGTCTACGAATCCGACAGCCTGAAACCACAAGGCCGCAGATATTCCTCAGCGTCGAGTCACCGCCGGAGGTCGCTCTCGACTTTACCTGTCTGTGCGTCTTTAAAAAGAGAGCCAGATGACATATGGGAAAATCAGCATTCTAATGTAGTCGTACAAATGGCAAATAAAGGATTATTTCACGTAATTGTTTTATAACTGGCGTGCAAGACATACCTGAGCTGATGAAACATCCGGAAAAACAGAATGTGACTCATCTCCTCTGTCCGAGTCACAGAACGAAATATACCCTGATATAGTTTTTAGTTGCTGCATTTGAATTTCTTTGTATGTTTGTGGTATATTTTATTCTGTGAAAAATGTCCTTTTTTTCCCTGTACAAAATGTATGCTTTAAAAATGTACATTTAAAATATGTATGTTGATAATGTATAAAAAATGATGACGGCGTGCAGATATGTAGAGAACGGAGCATAAGCAGTTTGTCCCGAGTCCCAAGAGGCTTATAGGGCATCATCATTTTACAAAATTACTGATCCACAGCGATACATCAGGCTGAAATGCGGCCTGCAGGCAGCCTGAACATCACTCTTTCTGCTGGAGCTCCACGGAACTGCAATCAGAGCTGCGGATTAATGCACATTTCTGCAGAGTTTTCTCTTTCTACTGCTTATTGTGGCGCTTCCTCCGCTGGAAATTGCATCTATTTGTATTCTGACAAGTTGCTGATCTCCCACATTGTGCTGCCCAGCCCAGAGAAGAAAAAGGATTCAACCGTCGCAGTCGGGCAGAAGCCTCCGCCAGCTAATTGAAATACCAGCAGAATCGCGTAGTACAGGGGTCCTAATCTTAAGGTAAATTGGCTTGTCTGGCGGGATTAATTTATAGAGGATAGAGAGTCGTTAGGTGCAGGGGATGCGGTCCGAATGGGGGAGGGAGGGATGCAGGCGGAATATACCAGAGCAGCATAACCAGAAAGCTTGCCTGCCAGCCTCCCCCCAACAGAGTGTCACCCCCTCCCCCCACTTGAATCACAGAGAACAGGTGGGACATAAATGGTTAAAAAGGACAACCCCCCCCCCCCAACAACTGCCACTGAAAGGCAGGGGGGTGGCAGCCGGTCATTAATGAAGCATGTTTTTGTTACAGAGAGCAGCCCTGTATCAGCGTGCTCTGCCTCTCAGAGAGTGTTTCATTCATTATTAACTAGTTAGAGTCTCAAGGGCGCGAGATGTAGCTTCAGTTTTTCTTAAAACATCAAATGCGAATGTGGAAGTGAGCGGCGCATACAAAGACGGAATTAGCATTTGCTTAATGAAGCCTCATTTACATAAGTATATATCAAACGATTTCCCCTCCGAGAGCCTGGCGTAGAGCAGGCTACGGAAATGTGTGTTTTTGTTTGTTTGTTTTTATTTTTATATATGAAGAGCAGACGAGGAAGTAAACACACCGCAAAGTGGCACATTAATGCAGAATCTCCCTCCTCTGCATCCCTGGTACGTTTTCGCCGCTCCCTCTCTGCCGTAGCTCATCCTACCGTCAGGTTCCCGGAATAAAGCGATTCCCAAACAGGCCGTTACAGACACCCTGCAAACACATATTGCATTGACACATGTTACATATAAAGTCCCGACATTAGTCTTTATATAGCAGTGCCACCAATATGGTGCTTTGGCTATTCTCAGTGGAAAAAAATAGGTATGTGTATATAACTGCATAATTGTTTTACCTATATAATAAATATAAATAAATACTGGCATGCATGTGAAAGACATAAAAATGAAGTTTATAATGTCTGTATTATTCGAGTAACAGCACATTCGACAGATGGGTCCACACATGTGTGTTTAAAATTCTGTGAGTTTCAAAATTTTGTGTAATAATAATGTAAACATTACTATTTTATTTATATTTAAATGACTATATTATATTCTATTTTTGCAGTATATAAATTGCTAACAACACAGCTGTTTAAATGTATGATGTTCTTTAAATGTCTAGTTGTAGGTGTAAGTGGTTGGACGAAATGTTCACCTGCACCTTACGAGTGCTCGTGCTGAATGTCGTAATGAGGCAATTACCTCGTGCTGGGCCCCCCTATCAGAGCGAGATCACTAGCACGGGGTGCAGTGACAGCCCTTGGTTCTGAATCACTGTGCATGCACTCGTGCTCTCGCTCACTCTTTCACACCCCCTCTGCCGTCTCCAGGCCTTTCGGGTGAAGGCCAGTGACTTCTGCAGGAACACTAACGCTCTCAACTCGCCACGCTTGCCGGAGCACAGAGTAACGGACGCGTGAGTTATGGGCCTCGCCGTTCTCGTCATCCTACGACGGAGATGATTTAACAAAAAAAAGGAGGAGAAGAAGCCAGCTGTCACTTCAGAGCAGGACGTTAAAAGTGTAATAACAGTTTAAGGATACAATCCATCACTGCTGTCCTTGGCTGAGCCTGAGAACTCCAGACATTTCTTAGGTCATCATTTTCAGCATATTAGATGACAAATAATTGCCCATTCATCAATAACAATAGATGGAAGTTGAAATGATTTATTGCCATTTCGCTGGGATCATGGCAGAGCCCCCGGGTCAGTCAGGCTCTGCAGGAGAAAGCGGGAGGGGCTGGAGGAAGAGGGCAGGGTAGGGGAAATAGGGTGTGGCTGAGGAAAGGGGGAGGGGCAATTGAAAGAGGGTGTGGCTGAATAAAGAGGGAGGGGCAATGGAAAGAGGGTGTGGCTCTGGAAAGAGGGAGGGGCAATTGAAAGAGGGTGTGGCTGGGGAAAGAGGGAGGGGTAATGATTCAAAGGGAAGGGCTAGAAGACAGAGTGATGGTGTCAACTCATTGAGTATTTATATGAAACTTTACACAGGGTTTTCTTTCAGCTACACAAGTTGCTTTTTGATACCGTCCACCAGGACTTTGTGTATCTGACCTGTTTCCGGACCGGCTGTGATGAGGTGATGAGACACATTAGTGCTGCATTAGTAGTGTATTAAAAAGGAGGCCTGTTTAACGAGTGATGACACTGAGCCATGTGTCTAAATGAGATTTGTCATGCATGCTGTGGCTACCCCAGCCTTACGGAGAATCATATGATGGTGACAGTCCACGCGCGGCTACCTATGAATTTAAAACACTGCATGTATTTCTGTTAATCCGTGCAGACTATCGATGGCTCTCTTACAGTATGCAGATGTGCATTGCAAAACACTAGAGGGCGCTGTCCTGCCATGGATGTCGCATGACTGGATGGAATCCCAGCTCATACATGGACTGATCGAGTGGTCGGGAATTACAGGGAACCCCTTAATTCAGGGAGAAAAACAACAGACAAACCTACCTGAGTTGAGGCAGCGCAGCGGGGAGCAGGCTGAGGCTGAGCGCTGTGGATCCATCCCGTCTGCCTGCATGCTGAGCCTGTGCTGCGATCTGTAGGACAACACCCTGCAGGCAGACTCTCCACACACCAATCTCTAAACATCAGGTTGTTGCAACATTATCTGTAAGAAATCAGCCTGGACGCTGAGAAATTGCTGGAATCTCACTGAGACTTTTCATGCACAAGGAAAAATTTTGCATTAAAATTTGCATTTGTATAATAGCAATAATACAGCTTTGATTTCTAGCAACCAACATATATATATATATATGTCACTTAAATGAAGACCTTGCTCTATAAAGTGATCACTTAATAATAACAACAACAGTAACTATGACACAGACAACATCATCATTTTAATCATGATCATAAAATTATCATCCAGACCTCGTCATCGGCGCTATCCCAGAATGCACTGTGTTACCTCCCTCCCTTTCGCAACAAGTCACATTAATCCACAGCACTTTCTGTCATGAGTAATTGAAGTAATTTCCCACCTTGTCCATGATGAATGTCTCGGCTCTCTCGGCCCTGCCCTTCCACTTTACTGAGCCTAATTAAAGAAAACACTCCATGATTGCCTATTTTCCCTCATGCATGACAACCTATTATTCTTCCTACTACCTGATTAGGGAGTTGTTATGCTTAGATTTAGATTGATTCAACCGGGCAGCTTAATAAAAGACTACTTGGTTTGATTTAAGGGAATTGCAGGTTTGTGCCAGTCAAGCTATAATTGTTATTACTGGTTCATGATATAGCTGCTGTGCGCTTTTAGGGGTGCTGAGGGTGGGGGAGGTGGTGGTGATTGAATTAGAAAATCAGAAGGTTAGACACTGAAAGCAACAGGTGACATTTTCGGCTCACGGTATAACAGAGCTGTCAGGCAAGCGCCTCGCAGTGTATTTGTCGGTGATGATAAACAGCGGCCATCACGCGTGTCGAGAACGACGCGTTTCTATCAGAACATGATTAATCTTTCTACCAGAAGGAGTGACCCTGTCATAATTATTTCTTAGCATCCAAAGCGAATGGCTAAATAGCTTTTTATTTGTGTTTAGCTTCGTGACTGATGGATTTATACGTTAATGAATAAGAAATGAAAGTGTGTCGTCTGCCGGCACTGTTATGAACTCCAGTGTTTATTGTTCGTCCTTAAATAAATGGCTATCAGTCTGATGGATTTCTGGTTTTTTATGTGTGTGGATCGTCAGTGCATCATAGGCCACTGAAGAGCTGGAATCGAGGCAGGACGTGAGAATCGCTCCCGAGCCGGCAATGACAGAGTGCGGATCATCAATAAAGACTATACAGCAGTCAGACCTTTTCAAGGAACTCTGTGTAAGACTAGATTAATTGAATCTACAGCTGAGGTCTCTCTGGTTCAGATTTTAAATGGGGTTTAGACTGGGATTTTGGAGGCAGTTGAGCTCAGTGGTCTACACTATATAATCATTAATGAGATTTATTGCCAGGTTATTCAAAGTGAATCAAGGTTACAGTGTTCAGACTTACGTTAAGCATGGGAAGTACGCCTGGAAAATGCAGGCACACTTCAGGTTCATCACCAATACAATCCCCTCTTAATCTTTAAACAGCACTTTGGGACATTTCAGTTTAAATGAATCTGATTGCATGGGCTTCGTTTGCAGGCTCTGAAATGCAGCAGCTAGTCGCGTGACGTCGGCTTGCAGAGACGGACGCTGCCTCATCTCACTTAAAAGATGTTTTAATGGGGAAAAACAAAGCAGGCAGCTGTTGCCATCAGCCTTCGACAAAGCAGCAAGTTTGCCAAAAGCGTGCAGTAATTACAAGCTAAACAGCTTAATATAATGCTCTGAGTGACAGGACGCAGCAGCGGTCTGCGGCCTCAAATTATCCGCTGTGCTGGATTAATTTTTGCGCGTTGTGTTCTTTGAATAAACCTGCACATATCCTAATAGCAGATGAAGTTCTTGTATTATGTTCGGCGTCCACGATTTTTTAAATAAAATTTGAGTCCTGGAGTGCTGATTGCATTATTTAATTGACACCAAGTGACTCAGGACTCAAATGGAACAACTTATTTTCTACTAATATGGAGTCACAAAGAATATTAGATTAACTCTTCGGAGGGTTAGGACAACAATGACAAAGTGTATAATTAAAATATCAATAGTTACTTGACACGGATTGTTTTTAATAAACACATTTTACTACATGGCCTTTGAGAAATGAAGCTTCCAGCAGTCAGAATGTCCCACTGCCTTCATATTGAAATGGATAAAAAGGTATGGCCTTTTGGTAGGGACAGAAAGAACATGATTATGTTATTATGCACCCCCCCCCCCCCACACACACACACACACCCCCAAGGAAATTAGGACAGCAGGCAGGATAGTCAGTGTGACATTCTGCTCAAAAGCTGCTGGTTATATCCACAGGAGTTGCCCTTTTACATGCTCCAGGTTAATAAATTACTGTAGCCAAGTGCACAGATGCAGGCGCAGGTAAGAAATGCAAGAACAAGCCAAGCGGTTATGGGCAGACCGCACGCGCTCCTCAGCGGGCCGTGGGTGTGGCTGCGGTGCCCCACCCCGAAAGCCAAATGGATGCAATGAAAACCAGTCAGTGACTTGGTGACAGACGTCGATGTGCCCCAGTGGCAATCTGATAAACGACACGGTTAGCTGTAATATGCCCAAGTCATGTTGGCCTTACTATAAAAGCATTAAGACTTCATACATCCCACCAGCATTCACTGAATCCATTATTTCATTTGAGTAAAAGCAGCCCCCAATCTTGCAAGGTTTATCCAAGCCTGTTATAGCCCTCCCCCCCAATTATGGAGTGTTTTAAACTCGCTTATTTTTCATTCATTAGTTGGTTGCCGTAGATGCGTGTGTCACTAATACAGTCCCTTACGATGACACCAATGTGTGTAAATATTTTTAATTATACCTATCTTTGTAGTTCAGGATTGTGTGGATTTTGTTTTGTTTTATTAATATGAGATATAAAGCACTACTCTACAGACAATTCCACAGCAACACGGCGAGTCACTTAGAAAGCCACCAGAGAAAAGCTAACGGAAGAGAAAGAAGCGACAGGAGAAAGGATCTTCCCGACCATCCATCTTGGCGCTTTCCTATAGAGACGAGGCTTTATTTTTTGCGTGTGCATTGTGGTATACCATAATCTATTTGGGGGAGATGAGAAATAATGTTGATGAATGAGGGAGCGTCAGGCCGACCGCCTTTAAACGAGCACCTCGTCAGGCGGCGCCTCATTACGGCCGGTGCTCAGCCTGTCAGTTCAGGCAAAAGACCCGCAACGATCTCCAGTTTATTTGTCATTTTTGTTATAACAGCTGCCTGCTCACTGGCACGGAAATGCGCTGGAGACTGTATATGGAGCCGCAGGTCCCTCTGTCCGGGGACGCCCCGTGTTTGTCCAGCGAAGCCGCAGAAATGTGGCTCTGGACCTGAAGCGGAGCAGAGGACGGATCGGGGACGCCTCAGCAGCGCGGTGATGGCAAATGTTTAAATATATCTCTGTGTTTCGCAGAGCAGAGGGCTGTGGCTGCTGGCCGATCTCTTCGTACACTTCATTATTGCGATTAATGTCCCCAGAGTACTTGACCTAATTATCAGCTGGAGTGTCAAGCAAGCTTAAGGGATGATAGATGGAGTGCAGCAGCGCCACCTGGTGATTGGGAGGCATAGCGCGGGTGAGGACAGCAGAGGCCTCTTTCCAATGCAGAGCCGTGCAGTGTGGCTGGTTATCATGGGGCTTGATCTTAGGCAAACGTTCTCTCGGCGTTGCAGTGACATGGCAGGACTGGTTCCAAGGGAAGTCGACCCTTCTCACCCTGAACGGGCACCTTTCGAACAAATTGAGGTCATCTTCCCAGACGACAGCCAGCGTCCTGCACTGTGGGCTGGCAGATGGAAGCCTGCTGGTAACTGAGGAGTGACTCGTCCACTGACCTGAGAGGGGCCCAGTGGGGCTAGCCACGATGCTAACACACTCGTTAGCACGCACAGGGGCCTCACATGGAGAAGCGGCAGTGGGAGTGGCCTGTGATGTTCGCCTGCCGCCTGAACAGTCTCCAGGGCCTGGCTTTAAAACTCCCCCCGCAATCTCAAGGACAGCCTTCACAATTCGACTTGAGCACTGACAGATGGCCCCAACTGTGCTACGGTGTGGATCAGAGCAGGGTGACAAAACTTAATCCCTCTAATTATAAAAGCTACATTATCATGGAGATTAATGGCTGTGTCAGAACTTAACTTCTCCATCCCGTTCCCGTCACCTCCTCCCCGCCCCCAACACACACTTCCAGCCTGTTCCAGGTGCAGTGACGTTGCGTCGGGCTCATTTGTCCTGATTATCCCCGTTCATCTTCTCCGCCGGCTCCGCCGCCTCCACTCCTGATCCCCCGCAAATTAATAATGCGGCAAAAAATATATATATTAATTAATGTTTGTGCCTTTTAATTTTCTGGCAGGGAGGCCGGCAGGCAGCAGCTGGCCTCAGCGCCGCTGAACCCGTGCCAGGGAAGTGCAGATGTAATGCTGTTATCTCTTGCTTAGTCGTTTACGCAAATTAATTTGAACAATTAGCCTTTTACTAGTCTTTCATGAATCATGCAAAAGTATCTGCCAAAAAATACAGAGCACTTACTGACATGGAAAAAAACGCCGGATGCTGACTGTCCTGTGAAACGGAGGCTTCTTTACTGGACAGTCGCTGCTCTCTCAGATCCTGAAGTTTAAACCGACGACTGAGCACCGGGAGTCAGTGTAACGTGCGACGGGGCCACGTCAGTAATGACTGAAAATATTCTGCTTGACCTTAATCGCTTTGTTGCAGCGTGCGGCTGATGCCGGCAGATGCTGCCACTGCTGACGACTCTCATTTACCCATCTGGCGTGTGTGCGGGATGCAGCCCCTCCCCCCACTGCATGTGCGGGACGAGTGCAGCGCGCTGCGTACCAGCTCTCGTTTTAATCCCACGTCCCGATCTGCTTCAGGCCCAGCGCAGATCACACCGACGCCTCGTCTGATTACCGCTTGCCGCTGGCAGTCCACCAACTTGCACTTTGAATATGAGTTTTGACGGTGGTGAGTCTCGGGAACTCGACCGAACTCGCCCGGAACGATGGCGCCGTGCGGCACTCTCGGTTTGATGCTGGCCTCTTGCACTGAGCCCCCCGCCCCCCAACCCTGCGACCCTGTGCAATCTCGCCTGCTTCCATCGCCTCTTCTCCTCACTTCATCCTCCCCTCACGCCCCTTTCTGTGCCTGACATTTTCACATCCGTCGCCTTTGTTCCCGCCGCCCTCAGATGCAGCCGATTTCGGAAGCACTCTAGTGTCGCTGTTAACGCTGAAGATGACGTTCCCCTTTCAGCCATTTTGCTTTAGTATTTTTGATAGTCGTGTCTTACTTTGACTCAGGCTTTGTGTTATTCTCAGTGGCCTTGATTATAGGTTACCAATGCTCATCTCGGTGGAAGCGTTCAACTTCGACAAAAAGGATGCATATGATAAATATTTCTTTCTCATATATACAACATAAAATTTACAACAGACTCCCGTAACACTGCCTACCTTCCCGTGTTTCTGTAATCTCTCTCAATGTAAAAACTTCGCGGTGAATAAAAGTACGAGTGGTGTATTGCGAAGGGTAAACCAAGAGAGTCTTAATCTTCATCGAAAGGCCGGCCTGCAAGTGTAAGTCAACTTATACACCATTTCATGTGGCAACATAACACAGTCATATAGTTAACTTGCCAAAATAGCTGAATAGCTGAATGCCAAAAATGATTGAATAGTACAGTAAATATTTGGCAATTCTTACTCCTTCCTACATAGAAACACGGATTGTTTTTTCCAGACTAGGATGTAGTACAGGAACGGCGATTACTTCGGAATTCCTCATCAGCCAGTAGAGGGAGCACTGGCCTCAGAGACCGCAGACGGAAACCAGGCCTGCTTTTAGGGTGGATCTACTGGAGGATTGTTTCACTAATACATTCCAATAAACATCATAGAAATCACAGTGTAAAGAAAAGTGCACGTTCTTAGCCGTGCAATTTGCTCATCGTGCTAAAAAGTTACTGAGAAAGCCCGAAGTGGGCAGCAAGACAGCCATTAAATGATGGACTTGCATTTTTCAGCATAATGATTACCTTATCAATTTAAATGTATAGCACCAATGATCTCTCTGTAAAGAATGTTCTCCATTTCCTATAATGATGAAGTATCATTTATGTGCCACTTTTCGTGTTGTTGTACGAGTATATTGGGGCGTTTGTCCTTTTAAGTGCCTGGAAATTCAATTCCACTTACATATATTTCTCCTGTCCAGTGTTTAATGTGCATTAAAAGTTTGCCAGGCCATAGTAGAGGGTTGTAATGGAGTGCAGGACAGGACACAGTCTCCTCAGTCCTTCATTGTGTACTTTAGAGCAATTACTACAAATGTCTCTTATTTAAATGTATGCCTCTTGTCTCATTCTCATAATCAATTTAGTGCCTTACGCGCATTTGGGAGGATAGATTTTCTTGGAAACAGGGTGGTGACCATTATATGTTGGGATGGGTCTACCTTGAAAACGGCAGCACTGAGAGTCATTTCAGCAGCGTGACTTCAGCAACCCCCCACCGCCCCACACCCTTTATCCAATGCTCCTCATGGTCTCACTTGCTTTGGTTTATCTAATGAAGCATCACACTGTAAGAGGAAGTCATCACTTTACTGGGGGGGGGGGGTAAACAGAAAGCAGGATGTGGGGGGTGGCACTGAAGAGAACCAGAGCTACAGCCAGCCAATGAAGGCCAACACATCCCCAGAACGTCAGGATGGATTTTTAGGAGAACCAGTGGTTCCATGCTGGGTGGGTTCTGAACAGGCCTCTCTTGTTCAAAAAACTCCAGTGCGTATTTTATATACATAACTTTACAGTAAAAGTAATTTAAGGTAAGTAAAACACTAAACAAGAAAACAAACACATTTATGTTACTTAGGGTATGCTTGATGACAGACTGTAAATACTAAAGCCACAACCCAGGCAGCACGAAATCTAAGAGATGAATTAAAAGTGGATCGTATCAATCATCCATATCGAAATGTAGAACCTATCTGTCATGTACAGTTGAGAAATAAACTAATAATTTCTAGTCTACATATTTATAACATTTATTATTATACAAATATACTACAAGTAGTATAAGAAGCATAATTATTATTATTACCAGAATTTAAATTTCTAATTATATTGGAGATGTTTTTTATCGTCAGTATTATCGGCGATGTTTTTTCTCTTTTCCCCGAAATGATGTTTAGTGTTCCCGTATTTGTCGCCCCGCGCCGCCGTGTGTTGCGGGGGGGGGCCGCCCCCCCCGGGGGGGGGCGGGCCGCCGGGGGGGGGGCGGGGGGGGGGCGGGGGGGGGGGGGGGGGGCGGGGGGGGGGGGGGGGGCGGGAGCGGGCGGGGGGGGGGGGG
>JAODJX010000100.1:379950-390132 GCA_026776945.1 Isichthys henryi | reverse complement strand
CCATATTCACCCCCGTATTCGTCCTCATATTTGCCCCTGTTTTTGCCCCCATATTTGGCATCATGCCTTCCGGGCCTCATCTCTATTGAGCAAGCGACTGGCATGTCCCCCCCCACCCTTCCACCCCATCAGCGATTTACAACAGACCCTTTGCGGTCAGGGGAATCTAACCTTGGGGGGAGGGGGTTGGTCTGCAGAAAAAGGTCCGTTTAACATCACCGAACTCACATGCCCATCTGCCGAGCTGCAGCAAACAGCTACATGGGAGGGGGGAGTTTGGGTAGAACAATAGCGCTGATTTGAGTTGACATGGAGTGGGCGGATGGCCCACTGGAAGGTACGGCCCTTCCACTGTGAACCTCTCTAAACATCTCACGGAGCTTCACATTTACATTTTACTTTGTGCATGTACATCTTACACGAGATGGTATTCAGTGCCGAGGAGACCCGGGCATCTCAGCAGCCAAACCTGAAAGCCTCAGTCTTATTTTCATGTTTGTCTCGTATTATACAGTCGGAACGTTGTTGCGTTCACTTAGATCCGTGTTAAGCAGTGGGTAGTAAACTACTGCTTGAAAGGTAAGTGAACCAGAGATTAATCTGCTCTGCTTGAGATGAGAGATGCAGGCTCCCTAAAAACCGGGAGGTATCACACCAGGTATGTCATCTGCTCATAAAACAATAAGCTGTATTTATCGACCATTTGCGGCGGGAGGGGGGGGGGGGCATTTTAAGCGTCATGCACACATTAAGCCCCCGTCGTCTGACATATTAAACTGTCACAGAGTTTAACTTTAAATAAAGGTGACTGAAGTGTCACTAATCATGCCGCAGTGACCTGCTAAGAGAATTAAATGATGACACGTTTGCTTTAGCAAAAAACCTGCCTGTCAGATGACGGGGTGACATCTTAAACTTCCTACATTAATGTGACAGTCGGAACAAATGCAATTTAAGGAGATGGGCTCCACAATTCAAAGAAATATAAAGCACATTTTATGATGAATGTCGAAGTGCCCTTTCATACAGGGAAACGTACTTTCATTTATATGGATATTTTTAAATCCACTGCCTGAACGGAGTTATGGGATTGTTTTTAATGACCTTACTTTGCTTAACTGATATGTTAAAATACACATATAGAGAATCTTGCATTCTCACAGGAGAAATTCTCCTCCTTGTCATCCCATTGTGTCTAAACACAATGCTTATTTATTACCGTTACTGTGCTTCAATGGAAATCTATCACAGATATTTGGTTTGTTGAAAAACAAACATTCAAAACTAAGCTCACATCAGGAATGTTTTTTTTTTTATAAAATGCACATATGAATACTGTGCTTGTGAAAATCAAGAAAGGTTAGGTGAAGTAAAGCTTTATTGTTGTCTTAGCCATGAACAGAACACAGTGAAATGGAAGATCTCTGGGATATGACGTTTAAGACAGACATTGCTCATGTGAGTTTTACTAAACTAAAATGTACTGAGGACAGGAGGAATAATGATTGGTTCAGATCGTAGACGAGGTGGGTCCAAACAAGCAGAGGAGGCAGGACCAACCAATCAGATGTCTTGGTTCTACCTCCTCTAGGTGCTTAGACCCACCTCCTCTATAATCCAATTGGTTATTTATGAGAACGAATCATTTTTTTCTTCTGCCCTCAGAACATTTTTGTGTAAGTAAAACATGACCACAGAAATGACACTGCTAAAGACAGAGTTTTGGAATTATTTATGCAGTGCAAAAAAATACAATTATCAATAATAACATGTAACACACAGGGTTGCCAACTTTGGTCAGCTGGCTGTTGTGAGATTTTCAATCCGAGACATGTCTGTACACACATGCACACACATTTATATGTATGTAACAGTTTTATTACCTTGTAAACAGTCTGCAGGATTTGCAAACTGCCCCAACACGTTTGATGTAGCTAATTTTAGCTTCACAATGGAATAATATGGATTTGCCATAAGATTTCTTGCATGAGCGTGAGAGTCTGAAAGCGTGAGTGTCACACCAGATGCGTGAGAGTTAACACTGGGAAATGGAAGCAAGGGCATTTCTGTCCATGTTCTAAGCAATGCCAGGGCCTGCGCTGTGAACAAGGTGAAATGATTGTCTTTAGCTGGTATCTGTAGCCCTGTGAGTTGCCGCTCAGGCATTAAGAGATTCTGAGGAGTTGAAGTGTGTGTTGGGACATGTGTGTAGCGGCAGCGGGTGCAGAGACGATCGGCTGAGTGTCTCTGCACAGGAGCACGCCCCGCTGCCCACGGGTCCTCCAAGGACCCGGCTGCCCCGATGCCTGCCTGTCAGAAAGCAACAATTTAACACCCCCCCATCCTGCATGTATTGCCTCTCCAGCAGACCTGAAATTTTTCACACCCCCTTGGTGCCGAGACACGCCGGCCGAACATCATGTCGACAAAATATTAACATTTATGGCTCTTGTAGCTGAAATTTTTGTCCAGTGAAATATACCCAGGAGCTTAACAGTCTCGATTCAGTTATCAGACAAGGCCTGTGCCTTATTCTGGACACAGTGCTCCTAGACAGAAGACAGCATCTAATTAACACCTCATAAAAAGCATAACGGTCTTGGCTCATTGAAATCCCACATTACCTAAAGGTCCACCTGCGTAGATGAGTCATATTTTTCAAAACCAGCATGAGAACACAGTTTCATGGGGTGGGACAGACTTATGGAGGATATGAGGTGCTGCTGCTTTGTTTGTTGGCCGTTTGGACATGTTTTCATAAATGGGAGCCCTATTTACGCCAGCCAATTAGAGGGCAGTCTTCTCTTCAGGAGGTGGGGCTTACCTGTGATTGGATGCACTGGTGATCATTTTTAAGTTGCATCCGAGAGGCACAGCTCAAGCTGTGAACATGCAGCGCATCCTTAAAGACCTGTCTGCCTGTCTCACAAATATGTTAATTAGCGTCCGGACAGTCACACATTTAATTAGTCTGAGGCTTGATGGCATTCAGTTCCCGTGACTGCAGGGGGTTAAAGAAAAAGCCTTTCGGTTGGGGTGTATTTTGATGGTAGCTGCAGGTGCAGATGCATTCTTAGCATGGCACCCCCACTGCTAACTGAAATCGACATTATCGTTAATAATCTGCCGCTGCGTCTACATACAGGACTCAAGCTGGTTTATTTGTCTTGTTTTCCCAGGTGCTCGGCCCTTCAAAGTGCCTGACCAATGGGTGATGCTGTTGGTCACATGATTATGGCTGAGGACCTGGCCCACTCACGAGTCCATGCATTTGAGTCTCTGCGTTTTTCAGTTTGAAAGGCGTCCGTCTGGCAGAGCCATGAAGGGAACGTAGAGGCCATTTTGGAGCACCGCTGTTCCTGAACAGGATGCCTTCCTGTCAAATAATGGTCCCGACTGTCTCTTACAAATGGGGTCAGTCGAGGGATGAGCTGTAAGGCTGCATCCACGCTGCTATCATTCCCGTGATTGCAAAGTTACATTTCAAATCCACAGCTCTGACTGAGGTAATAACAGTTTATTATCCATCCATCCATCCATCCATCTTCCAAAGCCAGTTTAGCGGTCCTGGGTCACCGTAAACCTGAAGCCCATCGCAGAAATCAGAGGGCACAAGGGCGGGGGACGTCACGGAACAGCCACGGAACACACTGCGTGCAATTTGCAGACACCATTTGCTAGTGTAACATTTGGGGATGTGCTGTATAAACTGATCCAGTTACTTTTAACGGAAGCAGTTTAGTTTAGTTATACCAATGCTTGCAGCTGGTATTTTACTGGAGTGACTGCAGTTAATCATATCACTCAGAGGAGCCTGAAAGGCCTGAGGCAGTAACGTCTGCAGATCTTGAGCATCCCGGTTCGGCCATCGCTGGGTCACAGGCCGACCCAGGTGTGTCACAAGGGTGGGTGGGAGGGGTGGAGGTGCTATAGTACAATTATATCTGAGCTGTCACCATCACAGTTAAAATCTCTGTTCTCTCCATTTATGGGGGGGTGGGGGTTAGGAACTGAAAATTAATATACATGCAAGAAAACATGAGTGAAATAAAATCCCCCTTCATTCACCTTTTAGCTGAGGGATAAGTTATAGGCTTTTATTGTTGCTATTAGGATTTAATAAGGAGTATTTTGAGACTTTTCAGCTGAATATTATTCAAGTAAAAACAGTGTTCTGTATTCAAATGGTGTAAGAATAATTTAACTTCAAATTTTATTGTTAAATAATCTTTTCAAATGCAGAAAGTAATTCCACAGTACATTTTCATGTATTAATTAAATACGGTGGGGGGTGGTATTAAATTAGATGCCTCAATATAAACCCCCACGCAAGAGCTAAATATTAGTTACAGGATATTTTACTGCTAATGTAAATCTGGAGCCTGGCATTTCGAGGTGAGATGAATGTGGTAATTCGCATGGACCTTCATCTATTCCACTAACAGAACGGCCTAAATGAAGCCTTAAGAATCCTAAGCGACTCCCAGGTTTGTGAGGATTGGACCGGAAAGAAGCCCAGTCTGTGCCGATTAAATGGGGAGAAAAACCCAGTTCTAAAAAGATTCTCGTCGATATTTTTAATGGCGTGGTTGTGAGAAGCAAAGTACTGTATTACATGTATTTCATGTTTAAAATGTCATCACCACAGTAAAAAAATATAAGGTATAGTTAATGATTGAAACAGTAAAAATGAATCTCAGAATTTAAGAATCTGACCCACGCATATCTAAAAAATGTGAATTATTATATTTTTTGTTGTTAGCAGTGAACAAACCTCGTTAATGACTTAGATAGATCTTGAATATTCAGTGACCCATTAATATAATTATGAGCTAAACAGTGAGTCTCATTGCTAACATAATTCGCCGCAGGTTTAACATTAATTCTGTCACATTAATGTAAATATGTAATACATACCACACCAAAGGCATCCATATGGAGCCCCTTTATACTCTCCGTCCTGTGATGATAAGAATGGTGGGATTGACTTCATTCACTAAGTTTGTGCCCTAGGAATTAGAAAGCAGTTTTACCTCCTGAAGCCTCATGTCAAAACTGCAAGTCTGCTTCAGTTATACTTCTAGGATCCTATTGTTTCCAGTGCATGCTCACTCATAGTCAAAGGGGCTCTACAGCAAGGTGCATTCACTGTACATTCACTGTGCATTCACTGTACGTTCACGGTGCATTCACATTACATTAACTGTGGATTTGCTGTGAATTCACTGTATATTCACTGTACATTCAGTGTAAATTCACTATACATGCACTGTACATTCAGTGTACCCATGCTGTACGTTCAGTGTATATTCACTGTGTTTTCACTGTACATTCACTGTACATTCACGGTGCATTCACATTACATTAACTGTGGATTTGCTGTGAATTCACTGTATATTCACTGTACATTCAGTGTACATTCATTGTACATGCACTGTACATTCAGTGTACATTCGTTGTACATTGACTGTACATTCAGTGTACCCATGCATTACGTTCAGTGTACATTCGTTGTACATTGACTGTACATTCAGTGTACCCATGCTGTATGTTCAGTGTACATTCACTGTGTTTTCACTGTACATTCAGTGTACATTCCCTGTGCATTCCCTGTACATTCCCTGTGCAAACATGCCTTTGGACATGGACAGAAATGAACCTGAGGGGATCAGGAGGACACACACACCAAAATCGCAGTAATAACTAAGGGGGTGCCTGGAGGCAGGTGCTAACAGGCCAGTAGCCACTGGGCTGAACACCCTGCTGATGATGGAGGGATACAAGCCAAGGGGCAAAAAGGCCACCCTAAAACATCCTAGCGGAATCAGCAGACTGCACAGCTAAGGGGCACTGTGTGGCTCAGCCCCTTCGCTCTCTGTGCTTGTGAGGGGAATGTTGTTGGTTCAAATCCCATGCTCAGCAGAGTAGCCACATAGGGTCAGGTACTGGATGGATGGCTGACCCTGTGCATAGAGCCCTTACAATGAAAGGAGGGCATGATGGGATATGTCAAAGCTAACACACTTCAATGTATCTGTACAAAAGGCAAATATGTTTCATTCATAAATAAATGTACATTTATCACCTATATCATCTATACTAGTTACTGAATAAATCTTTTAATTTTAATATTACATTGATAAAATATTATGCATTTCAGATGCTGTTATTTTATTTTTGTTTATATTTATATATACAGCTGTGGGAAAAAATGAAGAGACCATAAGATAACTTTGAACAACTTTGAAGCAACCTTCTGCCAATACAACCAGGATAAATAAACCAAGATTTAAAAATGCAAATTTGCTCGTGCATGTGAGAGTGGTCTCTTAATTCTTTCCACAGCTCTATGTTGGATAATTGCCTTTCCCCATTTCTTTCATTGTATGAAATTTCTAATGTATAACTAAAATCACACATGACCACAAACACACTGACAAACACTCATACACTGCGCTGACTAACTAGCCAATGTCCTCAAGGACATTTTCGAAATCTCCCTGAGGCAAGCTGTCGTCCCGCAGTGCTTCATAGGCCACCACCATCAGCCCTGTTCCAAAGAAGGCGACCGTCTCCAAAGCTCAACGACCATTGCCCAGTAGCACTTACTCCGATCGCCATGAAGTACTTTGAGTGACTAGTCCTCAACCACATCAAGAATCACCTCCCCCCCCAGGCTAGATCCACTGCAGTTCACGTACCGCACGAAGAGATCAACAGATGATACAGTCTCACTTGCACTTCACCTGTCCCTGTCACACCTGGAACACCAAAATAGCCATGTGAGGATGCCGTTCATCGACTTCAGCTCAGCATTCAACACTATCATCCCTCAGCAGCTGATCGCCAAGCTGGACCTGCTCCAACTGAACACCTCCACCCGTAACTGGATCCTGGACTTCCTCACTGGAAGGCCCCAGACAGTCTAGATCGGCAACATTAACACAATAACGCTGAACACAGGCGCCCCCCAGGGATGTGTGCTGAGGCCCCGCCTCTTCACGCTCCTGACATACAACTGCAGGGAAGAAGTACAACAACTGGTGCAAGGACAATAATCTGTCACTTAACGTCAACAAAACAAAAGAGCTGATTATTGACTTCAGAAAGACCAAGACTGAATATCATTGAATATCAACGGCGCTGCAGTGGAGAGAGTGAAGAGGTGTTCACACCTTGGTGCTCACGTCACAGACAACGTCTCCTGGACCAGCAACACTAGTTGCCTCACCAAAAAAGCCCAGCAGCGCCTGCACTTTCTGAGAAGACTTAAAAAGGTGCACCTCCCCAAACCCATCCTCACCACCTTCTAAAAGGGCAGCATCGAGAGCATTCTGTCCAGTTCTATTACAGTCTGGTATGGAAACTTTCATGCCTCCGACCGCAGAGCCCTTCAGAGGATTGTGCGGACCGCTGAGCGCATCATCGGCAGCTCCCTCCCCAACCTGCAGGACACTCACACTTCCCGCTGCATCCGTAAGGCCACCAGCATTGTGACTGACCGGTACCATCTCACCCACAAACTCTTTAGCCCTCTTCCATCCGGAAGAAGATTCTGCAGCATTAGGAGCAGCTCTGCACGACTGTGCAATAGCTTCTTCCCCCAAGCAATCTGGCTCCTGAACAGTACGCTGCCCCCCCCACACTTGCCTCTTTTCTGCACACCCTGTGCTGCACTACGTGACACTTTATATTTATTCATTCCGATCCGTTATGGCTGCTATCGTGAACATATCCACATCTATCCACACCTGGTCATTTACACACATATTGCACTGTTGCACAACTTGCCTAATTTGCACAACTATAATAACTTAGTCACTTTACTTACCCTGTATACTGTATATGCATATTCAATCACATTCAGATATTTATATGTATATAGGTGTAGTGTAAAAATTACGGCCCCTCTCACCCTCATTGTGATCTGTTTTGTGTGTTGTTGTGTTTCATGTTGCACTCATGGTCTAGGAGAACAATATTTCGTCTCACTGTATACATTATTGTCTATTGTTTGGGATGTCAATAAAGCTCTACTTACTTACTTATTTTCACAAAAACACACTCACAAACAGGCAAGCACTCGTACAGCCCTGCTATTTTTTGTTAGTCACAAAGTCACTTTTGCAGCAGTTGAGATCTAGCATTCTGTGACCACGATGCAAATCCCAGACTGCATGGCTCCTGGCCTGTAGCGGGGCACCCAGAGTTTGACCCAGAATGCTGTGGGTTTGCATCACAAGTCTGAGCATTAAGAGAACCTGAAAAGCTTCTGCATCTCAGGCTTGTTGGCTCTCACCCTGACATCTGCGTGACCTTCGCTGCAAACCCTCACTCTCAGTCCTCTTTATTCCAATGTGGTTCTCCATCTAGTTCCTGGTTTAAAGATTTTCTTCTTTTCTGATTTTTAAGCACATAATGGAACCAGTACAACTTGCCAGAATTAGCTGGGAAATACGCATGTGATGTGACTGGGTAGGATTTGTGCCAGTCAAGTTTAAGAGCAATACTTCACAAATGTCTTTCCATTGTCAAATCTGCTTTTCTCTGGCGGATAGAAGGGAAAAAAAATCTGCTGTCGGCTGTTCTGATATTATACATTATAATTTTCATTGTTGCAGGGACTTGTGCTAAGAATATATAAGCTTCTTGCCTTATAGATTTTAGGAAGTATTTAAAAGACCAACTGAGAAGATTCTTTTAGGAGTGACCTTAATGCTTAACCGGTCCCCTGGACAGGTAGCATGCTAAGTGGCTAAGCGTGCATTATGACAGGTCTGGGGTGAAACGGGAGTGAAAGCAGCTTCCCGATTGGCTGGCATTCCGGCAGCATGCAGAAACAACACCCAGGGCCCACATTCCCGGGGGACCGGGCTCTCCATGCCAGCTGGGCTCACACTTACGTTCATTTATGAATTTGGCTGCATTACCGTTTGGATCCGACGCCTATGGAGGAGGTTTGTGCCACGTAATCCAGCAGGACACGTATGGTCGGTGTTAATACGTGAACAAACCTGTCTGAGGAATTCCTTTCTGTATTTTTGAAGTTCCAAATGCAGATGTACTGCGGTGATTAGAATGAGTGAAACGAATGAGAGACTTACTTTTGCACAAGTACCTTGGAATTCCATAGCTTCTGCGTATCCCATCATGTAATCCTATTTTTAAAAAATCATACATACTAGGCATGTAGTCTAGTAGTAAATTTATGAGTTTGAACCTGCCCTGGAATTTGCTACCAGCCCCCCCAGGACCCCGCTTCAGGATTTATCAGTATGGTGGCTGGATGCCTCCCCAACTATAAAACAAACATAAGAGCAACCGATCGGATGGCATGGTGACCTGACCCACTGAGCTACAGGTATACAGACATGAAAGCTGCGAGTCATTTTTGCTGGTGTTCCCAGGGCACTGTCACCGTCCTCAGATGGTGCGTAGCCCCCTGACGCTCCTTATCGTCACACACCTCAGCATTTACCTTAACGGTCACATCAGACCGTTTCCGTATGTCACTGGTACCCTGAGACACGCGTGTGCATTATTTGGAGCTTCCCGGACCGTCCAGCTGGCACCGACCATGGAGACCCCGCCCCCCCAGTGAAAGGAGTGGGGACGAGGCACTGGGTCACCCCAAATGATGCAGAACAAGTAGGCACTTGCCTTCTAATGTGTCTGCATGCACGGGCGATTGGAGTAATTACTCGATGCCACATTGCCATGCGACCCACCTGCCTCGACGCTCGGACTCTCTGCACTCTGCGATCAAGGCTTTATCAGCACAGCGGCTAAAATCCGAGAGTAATTTTAAGAGTACACAGCTACAAATCCCAAGCGGGTGCTTGAGCTGAAACAAACATTTTCTTTAAACCACTCTGATGCTCATCCCCAAAGCTCTCACCTTCAGTTACGATTGGGATGCAGCGTAATTAGTGGACTCCTACTCCTCGCATAGCATCGTCATTTTGGTTGCCTGAGTAAAAAACAAGGACAACGGCAACTGGCCCACAAAGACCCCACTGGGGACACTAGCAATACCCCAAGCCACTCTGTCATAGGACGTCTGCACATCTCCCTAATTGGTATTTCAGGATGCCGCCCTCCGCCCCCTCCCTGCCCCCGTCCCTTTATGTCGGGCGGGGGGGGGGGGGTTCAGATCCCATCCCCATGTGTCCTGTTTTCTGT
>JAODJX010000100.1:332269-368004 GCA_026776945.1 Isichthys henryi | reverse complement strand
AGGATTAGCCCCCCCCCCCCACCCCAAGTTAAAAACTGTGGGGGATGTAAAGCCTAAAGGAAGGGAGTACTTAAGTTGGGGTTTTATATGTGTGACATGCCAGTCAGGCAAAAGCACAGAAACGTAGCACCGTTTCACTTTCGTCAGGAAGATAGGAGTGGGGGGGGGGGGGCTTGCAGCTGACCATCCCCCGTCACCAGAACACGAACAGAGCAGCTTCAGAAAGGCTGGGAAATAGCTTGATGGGATGTGGAGGGATCTGCAGAGGAAACGTATAGACTGGCAGGAGTGAAACTTCAGGGGCCTAAACCTTCACACCTCAGGCCTTCACTTTGGAGTACCTGCAGCCTTTGGCTAACATACAGGCTTTGCCCCATCCCTACATCTGTGGAGATTAACAACTCTGAAACAGAAACCACTATTCAGCATGTGGCTTGATGTCAGAGGCCAGCTCCTTCCATTTATAAAGGGCCAAATTCTCCCTTTAAACAGCAGCATGGAGTTTTTCTCGCACCTGAAATGTTCTCTGGCAAAGGCGGCTGTCATTATTAGTCTGCCGCCCTTGTAGTTTCAGGAACGTAGGGAACTAGGAGAGCTCATTTCATTTTAATTATACTGGCAGTTTGTGGGAGGTGAAATGTACAGGAACTGACAAATGTTCAGCACTGTGCAGCTGCTAATTTAGCGGAAGCCATTAATCTGGGGCAGAAGAGCGGTGTGGAGGAGAAAATGCTGGACTTCAGAGAGATGAACTAACTTATTTGTACAGAGTGCTGGTGTGTGCATCAAGTGTATAGATATATAACCTATTCATTTACACAGAGTATCACCATATCACTATTTTAAAGATACTAGGTGTGCAGTGTAGGTGTGCATGTGAGAGTGAATGGTGTGTGAGTGTGCCCTGAGCTGGGCTGGCCCCCCATCCTGGGTTGTTCCCTGCCACATGCCCATTGCTTCTGGGATAGGCTCTGGACCCCCTGCAACCCAGTAGGATAAGCGGTTTGGAAAATGGATGGATGGATAGGTGTGCGGTGTGTGAAAAGTCATGTAGTTAGCATTTAGCATTAGTGCGTACACCACAAATGATTACAAGATGCTTACAGGACCGTGACACTAGCTGACTGGTTTTAATGGAGCCCCACTATTTTTGGAGGTGATGCAACTCTCTAACGACCATGTGTGTCCTAGCTACATCACAGGCCTCAACGTATAAACCAGCACTAGCTATTAGACTTCTGGATAATGAATTCTCCAGAGGGAAGAAGATATGGAAACTGTCCCATTTGCTGAATATTCTGAAATTTAACGTACATTCAAAGCTTAAAGGTTACACACCAGAAAATGTACTTTTCTTCTCTCCAATTTGTATATTGATAGGCTGAAAAGAACAAGAACTCTTTGCACTTCTACAAGAGAGAAGATTTTTAAATGGAGATTAATTCCAATTTCTGCTTGCTCAGTACTTGTAGAACTAAAGCAATTTATATTCCTTCTCTTAACGACCCCCTTTCTCTGATTGCGGTAATGTAATCTAATTGTAATTATGATAGTATCTGAATCATGCAGACCCTAACATGATTGGAACTACTCTTTGCATTAAAAACTAATTTTTGAATAATGATGAAAGAAGCTGTGGAAAATTGGTAAGTAATAAGGTTTTTTTTATATATCTCTTTTTTCGGGGAGATGGCGAGGGGGGAGTGCCATTCTTGTAAGAGATCCATAAAGGGTGGGGAATGCAGGTCATCCCAATTAGGGGTATCAGGTTCATCATTATGGGCAGAATGGGTCAGTTAGGTGAAAGGCTTACGGCTGTGAATGTGGCTTTAAGGGAGATATCATTCAACGTATGTTCAATAGAAACGATACATTCAATGGAAATGTTAGCGTACAATGGAAATGCTAGCTTTCACTGTGTGGAACCACTAGCATGTGCACAATCGAACTGTTAGCATACGTTCAATGGAAATGTAGCAGGTGTGTTATAAACTTTAGCATACGTTCAATGGAAATGCTAGCATCTACTCCATGGAAACTTTAGCATGTGCTCAACAGAAATTTTAGCATATGCTCAATGCAAGTGTAATGCAACATCCACATCTTTACTTACTGTGCAGTTTCGTATGTAAATGAATTTTTTTTTTATCAGAACCTGCACCAAGGATTGCGTATAATTCTAATTTGCACCCGGTGATAATCACAGAGGGGTGGCGTGATCATAACGGGTCTGGGCGTGCCGATTCCTAGCTCCTGGATGGGCGGCTGGAGCAGAGGTGAGAGGGAGCTATCCGTAAGTGGCTTTTACTCCAGGAGGCCGAGCACTTAATGTATGAAATGAGACGCTAATGCGAAAGGACCCGCTCTGGCACCCGGCTGCAAATGGTCACCAGCACCGTTTCAAAGTCTCCTCCCGGGAAGTGCCACCCCTCTCGCGATGCGGAAAATCATTTACCTGCGACCGGCGAACTCCACAGCCCGCGTGACAGGTGCCGCGGCTCAGCCTGGAATGCGCCATCCTGCCAACGTGGATGTGGATTGGATACCTTGTGGGAGCTTTTCTATTTATAGAGAGAGATATGCCCTGAGGCGGCTGCCGCTGGCCCCGGCTTTACTGCCGAGGCGTATTGAATTTCTGGGAGCATTTCCGCGGTCTCGGTCTGCAGGGGCCGTGTTTTCAGCAGGACGTGGTGTAGCATTTGTCGGTCGCTTGAGATTTAACCTCACATTTGGGGGACTTAAAAAGAATCGAGGATTAATGGCAGGTTTGGGAGAGTTTGTGAAACGTTCAGACCGCCCTGTTTGCTGTTTAGGGATCGTTCTGTTTTAAAATTTCATTTTTGGGGTTATGGGTTCTTACGCACATGCTGCTTTCGTGATGATACTGAGATATGCTTACACATTAAGAACATTAAACTTTTTTTTTTCCGCATAAAGAATGTCTAAGACTTGGGGACAGGATGCATGACACAGGGATGGCAGGAAGGAGAAAGGACTTTTGAAATGAGATGGTATTCACATGGAAGGAATGAAAACAAAAGGCTGGAAACAACATTTGATTTTGGTCGTGGAAAAGCTTATTAGGGAAATTCTTATAAATCAAAACACCACCGTTAGTATCACTGGGCTTAACAAACCAGCAAAATAATTTGCATGAAGTATTGTTAGTATTAATCCATTGCTGGTTTTTCTTTCAGACGTCTAGATACTGGTATTTTGACAGCTTTCCTGGCCAGAATTTTGCTTTGCTGGACAGTAGCACCAAATAAAAGTTTTACAGAAAGTTGAACATCATTAGTCTGATGCTTAAAACCTTGTGATGTCTTTGTCTAATCTGTTGTCTTCTGCAGTTTTCTGCCCCTGGAGCAGCACAGAGAATGGAAATCAACTTTGATGAACACCTTGGTCCAGTTTTACATTAACAAAAAGATGCATAAAATAGGGCCCCGGTGGTACAACTGTAAACTGGAAATTATAGAGTACTGGAGAGCAATGTCTCTTGCAGGTCACAGTAAAGCCTCTGTCTTGATTCACCAGGATGAGCAACCTCTCAGTTTAAGTCTTGCGAGATTTTCCCCTTGGTTGTTATTAAAGCTGCCTTGATTGGACAGTGGCCGCCCGCTGGGGACAGCTGGTGGAGAACGGTGGAGCATGTGGCTCGAACAGCATCCGACCGCTTTATATTACGCTCAGACACACATCGTGCCGTTTTTGTCGTGGATGCTTTTATATTCCCTCCCTGTGCTAAATAGCCGGTGATTAAAAGAAAGCTGTCGCTGGCGATGAATGGCGTTCCGTCAGATAAAGTGTTACGAGGAGAAAAAATACCGTTTGTGGAGAACACAAGGAAGAAGAAAGCCTGTGGAGGCCTCCCCCGGTTCAAACAGGAAGCCACGATAAAATGGAACACAATTAAAAGTGAGTTTGGAGGCCCTTGAGTCAATTAATTTCAGTCTGACAGATCAGGTCTCTTAGCAACGGCGCTGCTCTTGCAACATGTCAGAAACCGCGCCCCTCCAGCCTCTGAAAGTGGAGGAAGTTCCCTAGGTGTCCTCCATGGACACTGCTTTTTGATTGGCTGAAGGATGTTGGCTGTCGGCCCGCTTCCTTGAGGGAACTTGACAGATCTCAAAAAAAAAAGAAATCAATTTTAAGGCCTGCACGGCTCAGCAGGTGCCAAAGTCATTCGGGGACCCCAAAAGACGCCCGAGTCGACAGGGTTCGACGTCCAGAGGTAGAGAGGTGACAAACTCCATCACAAGCATAGACCAGAACCCGGGCAGCGAGGCCAGGCCTGCTCCCTGGATCTGGGGCCTGGCGTGGGATTGAACCTATTTATCTCTTTCAACAGCCCGTGGTACCATGGGGACAAGGAAAGTTGTTTAAAAGAAAAAAACCCTAGAAAAAAATAAAAAGCGGCAGAATTCAAGGAGTATAAATGATGAATTACTTTTCATCAAGTGAAAGGAAACGTACTCGGGAACAATACTGAAACAGAGCGAGCAAGTCTGACCTCCTGCTTCACAACAGCCAATATCTTCATTCAAGAAGACAACCATGAAATTACACCCAAAATGAGAATGTCATGAACCAGCACTCGAAATCTCAGCATACAGCCATTACTGCATGGGAAAGCCTTCATTCGCACATCATAACCCGTAACGGACAGGAAGGAGGCTTTGTGACCAGGAGAGGGGGGCTCGCCACGCCAGCCCCGGCTGCTAGAGATCTGCCCAAGAAAACAAACTGCTTTTTCCAGCTCTTGGCACTGCTGCAGGCATACGGAATATCTGCGCCACTGATAGCATTAATACATTTCAGTCTTTGCTTTAAGGGCATATTTCAGCTGGTCTGGGATTCAAACCCGCTGATTTAGTGCACACACTGATGAGTCGCTTCAGAACATAAATCACTTTAAATGCTATGACATATCAGCTGTTAACAAGTTATTATTCTCATTATCGTCATTTTCTGCAACAAACTAATCTTTCAAAGTTGTATATCAATTGCTGTAAACTCGGCTGTCTATGACTTATATTTACTATTACGCTATAGGCACGTGTGACTGTTTTCCGGGCCTTTCAGGACATTTCACAGTCATCCCTCCCATGTCACAGACCCCCAAAAGCGTGATATCTCAGTATCACTTTGAGCATTTCCCATTCAGAGAACAGAAACAGCTGGGAAAAATAATAATTTACATACGTAAAAACGATTAAACGGGTTTGAATGCCTGCTGTAAGTACTGAATAAATGTGGCCTGTGATGTTTGCTATTCTTGCTCTGACTGTACACATCCTAATGTTGAAAATGAGAGATCCCACAATTCCAGCGTAATTTGGTAACCTGTGTAATTACACAGGGGTTGGCTGGCCCCTGGGAATCAGGAAATCAAAAAGTTTGCGTGATGAGATGCAAAAACTCCATGTTTATATAACGGCAGTGCAGAAGCACAAAACTTAATGAGCAATCAAGTAATATTAATCAAAATGTGAGACCTGAAGTTTCTGAATGCTAATTGGCTGGAGCGATTTTACAGGTGAAACTGTTCGGAAAAGCAAAAGCGTGAAAACAGCCACATCTACTGCAGAAATGTGTCGGCGTGGCTGTGGCTAAACTCTGAAATAACCTTTCCATTTATAAATTTTATCTGCGCAAAACAACCGAGGAAAGAGTCCAGGCCATCCGGCACCATCGCGTCTAATCGAGCGATAACTTGGCGCAGTGAAAGGAACTGGCTGATACTGTACTCCGGCAATACAGAATGGGGCTTACTGAGCGTCATGAGATGGATTTTACTCACAATCGATCAGCACAGCAGGTTAAGGAAGCGACTGGCAATAACACGTCTTAAGTTTCTGTTCCCACATTGTGCCGGACAATGGCGGAATAGAGTCATCCGCTGATGTTGACACCAGCTTTATGCAAATGTATTCCTCTCAATGACGGCCCTTCATACCCACAGCTGAATGACCTAGCCAGCAAAAAATGACGGACCATCACTCCAGACCCGCGTTGCATATTTAGCACAAGAGTGGTCTGTTTCAGTTCTGAGTACTTCTTCTTGTGTAAAAGGTCTGTTTATTACCAAAATCAGGCCTCTTGAATTCTTCTTCTTCCTTCTTTTTTTTTTTAAATGGACTTGACTTTTCTTCATTGCATGAAATTAACATAATGAGTTGTATCAGCAGGATGACATAGACCAGGATGGGGGAGAAAGTGTCTATGGTAGGTATTTTGAGGGATCTATAATTTTCAAAGCGTTCTGCATTTAAATGTGCCTTTTATTTCCAAACAGCCTTAAGACACTTTTCAAACTGCACGATTCACATAATTAGATGTAGCAGACAGATGACATTCTCAGTGCACCATTAGAAAGGGGTCATTCTCCCTCCGTAAAAACAGTTACTGTTTTCGTCCGTCATTAATTTGCAGCTTCAAAGCTACGAGCATGTGACAGCCTGGCGAATGAAATAAGTCGCACTTATCTTTACGAGACACATTTCCGTCGCAAACTTAACTTTTTAATGCATATAAAAGGCATGGCTTTAAAAAGGGTCCTACAAAGGATGCTTTCATTCCTCATTAAGATCTTTATCAGGCCAAATTGTGCTATCAAAAGTCAATTTGAAAACAAATCAGTATCACCTACAAAAAGGCCAGGAATTGCTGCTCTGTGATTCTTCCTGGAGCTGGATCCTAGCAGGCAGGAAGCTGCAGGCAGGGCTGGCTGGGTTCAGCTTGGCAGTAGTGCGGCTTGGTTCGGGCAACGGTTCGGTGTCAGTGACGCCTTCCTGCCCACAGCACGTCAGCCTCCACCTCTGAGTTGCAGGTGTGTTCCTCAGTCCCCCTGACTTTGATTTATGACCTTTCTCCAAATGTTTTCCCCTGTTTCGCAAATCGCTCATGTGGGCGCTTTGAAAGCGAACCCTCAAGCCGCTTAATAATCATATAAAAAAATCTGGCTACTTCTATCAAAGGACTGGAATTCTAAGGTTGCCTCATTTGGAAGGCTTTCATTCTTCTTTGTCTGGGAACAATTCCTAATGAAAGGTAAATAATGTAGAAAATTGGACATATGTTGGCCATTACTTCCTGTTTTCTGTGTCACATGTGTTCACCTAACTCAATGATTAACATTCCTCCTCCAGAGAGCCCGGCTGCCAATCCTTCCCTCGCACAGGTTGACGTGCCTGACATTACAGGCCCGATATTATATAACAGGGCTGCTTCCTGTCCATTTGATATTCATTATTGATAATTAGACCCTCCGGAGGAGATCAAATAGGCGAGCACCGAATGTGTTTATTCTTTGACTCCCTTAAAGCAAGTGCCTTTGGTGGGATGGGGAGTGTGCATGGGTTCGTGGTGCTTGCTGGGGAAACTCTTTGATATGAAAGGAGACCACACCGCATGGGACGTGCCCTTGCAGCACTTCCTGATGGTGGGGAGGCTGCAGCAAGTGGGTCCAACGCCTCCCTCTTCATCAGACCTCCTCACGCACGAAGATCCAGAGCCCAGTGGCCTTCACCGCAGGATGACCTCGCTGAGGGCACGAGGGTCTGAAAGGATGCTAAAAGGATATTAAAACCAGCATTACTTCACTATGATAGGATGATATCCGTGTCTCACACGCTACGTACTTTTTAATTCATTTAGTAATCAGGGGAATGGACACAGGATGTATGTAATATAAAACAGGACTGGAAGTATTTGGAGGGAAAGGGTTTAACCATAATTAGAAAAGTGCATTTCATGAAGAAAATGTGAGTGTGATTGCTCCACAGCAATGATGGAAAAACACAAAATGAGTGTTGAGGGTTGGGTGATGTGGCCTAAGGTAGCTTCTGTGATATGGTGGCTGTGGAATGGACAGCTACTGTCTGGGAAAACTCTGAAACTTTAATGGAAGTCAATGAAAGAAGGGAGGGATAAAAGTGACAAAAAGACAAGTGTGGGCCAATCTGGCTGCCATTGTCTGTTCTGTGACATGGCCTTATATTTGTTTATCAAGTTTGGTGGCTGTGGCATGTACAGCGACTAAGTGTTAAGAAGTCAGTGGGTGGATGGCGCGATGAGAAAAACAGAGTTAAAAGATGAGTGCGGGTTAGTTTCTCAAGACCTGGTCTGAGGCAACCTGTGAAGTCTGGTGCCAAAGGGATGCTGGCCGTCAAAGTGGCAGCCCTCTGATTCCAGAATCCCATAGAGCTATAAAATGACGTATGGAAAAGCTGTACCCAAGCACACCTGTCTGGTACAAGAAAGACAAGAGCGAGGGGGGGTTTCGGTCAATAACTGGAAAACTATAAGAGGTGAAGCGAGCCAATGATTAAGCAGAATTACAATAACAGGAAAGCAATGGATATCAACGGTGTGTTTGCTCTGCATTCACGCGAATCATTTGCGAGCCTATTTTAACAAGCTGACGCTGACATCTGTGGTATATTGTAGCATTTGATTGTTGCTTCCAGGTGTGACTTCACACAATATCATCGCTACAATCAGCCAAACTGGTCAGCAGTCGCTCATTAACATACATGCTGCTAAAACGGTCCACGACGATTTTTCTGCGCGTTCAAATTGGATGGTTATTTTGGAGGCGTCAGAAACAAGGGGACCAAGGTGGGCAAGCGGCCATTCTGTTCACCTTCTGTGCGGATGTCCTGGAGACGTTTTGTGGTGTTTTACAGAGCCGCTCTGGCTGCGCTGCTGCTGCCGGCCTGCTTTGGCTCGAGCCTGACGGCTGGGACTGCATCCGAGCGACCGGGGACAGCCAGGCCGTTTGAAGGTCACATGTTCCGTTTGACTGTTACGGTACTGAAGGCTTAGGGTTTTCCAGTGGCGCTGATGAGATTATCGCGGCATTGCGTCCTGCCGTAGGGACGGGATAGCGAAAAAAACACAGATATAGCCGCTAGGCCAGCCCTAATCTCGATCGCCACTGCGTGTGTCATGTGACAATGAAACAGAGCTGCTATTTCCTTAGAAGTTTAAACCCAGATTATATTCATTTCCTTCAATGTGACCATTGTGTGTTAATGCAGAGGGCTATATTTGTGGTTTTATAGACATGCCAGTGTTAATTCTGTTAACAAGAATAGCTAAGCTAATATTTACACTATCTGTGAATGTAGACGGATACAGAATACAAGGCTCTCAACAGCAATGTTTGGATATAAATAGTTATTGCATACACAGTCTCTGCTGTGCCAGAAATATTGAGGCTTTAATGAAATATTCAGGCTGCAGTAAGATCCTGGGGACCGGCACATTCGAAAGCAGCGTTAAATCTCCAGCAAGCTAGATGTGGGCTGAAGGTCTGAAGCTTTGAATTCTGACACGGACCTTGCAATGTGACCCAGGTCATGTGACACAGCTTGGGTACCATCCAGTGCCTCACAGGTGTCTGAAGCAACAGGACTGATAAATAAAATGTAAATTCTTCCCTTGGCTAATCATGTAACCTTGGGGTTTTGGTGCTTTGGTATGGTTTCCTATGTGTTTAAATGCACTTCCCTTTTCAGACTTTCATAGCAAATGGACATAACTGAGCAGAAATGTGCTAATTGCTAATCAGTGACGTCCAGGGGTCAGCTTCCTCAGCTTTGTTAGACATAATTCATACTAACATCTGTTTTGCCAAATAGTCTTGCAGAGGTGTCCAACACCTACACGTGTTTAGACAATGACAGAGCCCATTAGCATCTCCTGCGGCCCATTGGCCGGGATCTGGCTGCCATGTTGCGTTTTGACCGTTTTTCAGCAGAGAGCACCATTCTGCTACATTTGGAAGCCTACCTCTGCAGTTAGTCCTTCTACCTAAACTCTTTGGCAGGGCTACCCAAGCATATGGTGTAACTAAACACTGATTATTAATACATCTCATATATCACACACACACTGTTGATAAGCGAAAGCATTCATCATTCACTGCTTTGGACAGTCGGGCTCGGCCATGATACTGTGGTACCTCTGTTTTTGAGTGAAACCCCAGGGGCCTAATTAAAGCTGTCTGAGTGCATTAAACCTGACTGCTAATAATTTAGGATCTGTCCTTGACTTTTAGGAGAAATGCTTCTCCTTTGTAAAAATGTTCTTTGTCTGTCGGTTTTGTCTCTACACATGATTTTCATCGTCTGCCTGTTTAATGTCAAACTTGTCACCCGCAAAACTGTCAAAAAAGGAAGAGAGCTGGAATAGAGTGTAGAGCATACGTTCTGTTTGAAGAGTCCTTCTCGTGGTGAAAAGCACATGGATGTGATATTAGGGCTGCTTCACACATTTTTAATGGGCCTCCGAAAATGTCAGAAACCGGTACGGTCAAAACACGAAGTAGAGATGAGACTGAGCTATCAAACATGTGGTAGTCAGCTCAGCTTCAGGGCTGGCGTTGAAGACTTACATATGAGAAGAGATCGGAAGCTTACGGTACTGGACAGTGGTTGATGTGGATTTTGGGGATACGTCGCAGTAAAGTGCCTCGAAGATGTGTGTAGTCTCAGCAAAAGGTGCCAGGTTTGCTCACGCCAAAATTAACGGATGCTTGTAAAAAGGATATTGCACTGAAAGTGATCGTAGGGTGATATTTCAGGACATGCCCACTATGTATGTATATGTACTGTACAGATAATTTCTGTAACATGAACTGGGTACATTGCAAAATTACAACTGAGTTATTGGCTGCACACCGAAGGGGGCACCTTCCACTGTCCAATCAGCACGCTCCAAAGTAACAGCGTGTCATTTCTCTGTGTGTATCCCATGATGCAGCACTCCTTGCCCGCTGCGGTGGACGCATTCCAGGACGGCAACATTTATGGCCGCTGCCGACCATCTGGACCCCCGGTTGGGCGACACAGAAAGAGCAGAGAGGTCGCCATGAGACGGGGGGAAGGGGGGGAGATGGTGGGATGAACAGCCATGGGAATGGGAAAAAGACAGATGCAGTTAAATAAAGGACAAGTGCCTATTATTGACAGCATTGACTGGCCGTTCTTCTTGAGCCCTTATCTGACAGTTAAATATTTAATCTGTTTCTGCTATAAAACTCCTGTGGAGAGAGATGTCAGCTTTGCATTCCTATTGACTATTTCGTCACACAAAACTCTCCCCTTGATGAATAACGATATTTTCTTAGGAAAGAAAACACAACACTCCTTCATCACTACAGAACCAGGGTGTTAAATGGTTAAGAAATGACAGGGGATCCGAAGGAGCTTCACAGCTCCGTCAGAAGGCATGGGCCCCTGTCTGCATGCCAGCATAAATCCCGGAAAAGCCCTCGCCTAAGGTAGTCGTTTGTGCCTTAGAGGCATCCATCATGCAGGCCACCAGTAGGGCGGCGCATTAGCAAGACCTTAATGACTGAATTAGACCCAAAATGGCCATTTTAGCCCCGGCTGCTGTGAGACCATTAGCATAGCCGCGGTGCACTGTGGAGCAACCAAACGGCACTGCACTCATTCAGGCCGGTGGGGGTTGGGACAAAGTAGGTGGGGGGAATGGAGTGTGTCAGCAGGCAGTGCTTGGTGGGGGGGAGTGTTCCATTGTGAATGTAGGTGACCGGTGGCATGGAGACAGACAGGGAGAATGCAGAACCTCACGCCTGAAATCAAGGCCTGCTTCATGCCTACTGAGAGCAGCGACAGCGAGGAGGGGGGCACACCAAACAAGGGGCACGACCTGCCTGGCGTTGTGGCCGCACGTTCCAGACGGCGCCTACTCAGAAATGGCCGGTGGAAGCTACAGCTCCTGCCAGTCATGCATCTGGTTGTATGGCAGGCCCACGTTCGCTCGCCGCAACAGTACTGGGGCCAAAGACAGCCCTGCGTCTCCTTTTTCCCAACAAACTTACAGTCCCCTCCATTTTTTTCCTTGATCAAACAGAAACACGACATCGACTTCCTGCGCCCCAAACATACAACCAATTCAAATTAGTCAGCGGATCGGACACTTAATGACCCCCGAGGTAAATTACAGCTTTACAAATACATTGTTTGTCACAATAACGTCATTATTGCATTTAGCATGTATCATTGAAGCCCCAATTTAAGCCGCACAACACATTACAAGCGAAACATGCATTACGGAAAGAAATGGCTGTATCCTCGATGACTCGAGTGTTATGGGCTCTGCTTGAGTGCTCTGTAATTCTTAATTAGGATCGGCGCTCATGTTTACCCCAAGCCCGAAATGAAATACTACACTTGATGTAAGGGGTCTGACTTTGCTGTCTCCTTGCAATTGGAGGGACAGAACCCTGCAAATCAGCCCGAAAGCTCCACTGGACACAGAGATCCCGAGACAGATGAATTATGCTTTTAAGCCAGTGATGTTCTTTAATTGACTGAATTGTAATGGGTTTAAACATTAATTAAATCTCAGAAAAAAAGGAAGGCTATCAGAAAAGACTCTTGTATTAGTGTGAAAAGAGTTTTTGTTGGCAATAAATAAGTGTTAGTCCACTTTTGGGAGCTTGCAGTACTGAAATATATCATTATAACTGACCAAAGCCTTGTAACCATACAATGACGAAATATGTACTTACTGCTTGTTGTGTGTGTGTGATGTGTTGTACCCAGTAGCCTGGCTATATTCTGCGATTTCCAAAGAAATTTTACGGTTTGTCATTTAAGATAACAGCCTTTTGCAGACGATTAAGTCACATTCCCTGTGCAGTGTGGGATGTGTACATCTAAAGGGGGCACGTTTGATTCAATCGTTTCCTCATCTAATGCCTGATGCTTCTGTTCCATGTCAGAAAAGCTCACAGACGAATTAAGAGCCACTTTGTGTTTAGAAACGACACTGTTTACTGTTCTAAGGGCTGTCTTCTGGAAAAATTAATTGTGAATGATTGTTTAATGTAAGCGTATCGCATAAATGTGATGCGATAAGAATGGAAAACGGGGACTTAGCACAGAACGTGTTGTTTTAATTCTTGAAAGTGGCTCTAATTTCTCGAATGGTGCCTTGAAGGAGACACAAAATGTCAGCAAAAGGGAAGAATTCCCTCAGGAGATCCTTCTTGGCACTGAACGAGCCGTCTGACCACACTGCACATGTCCCGAGTATGAAAGAGCATAGCATCCCTTCCGTATCACCGTGGAGACACTCATAGCTGTGACATACTGCACTGTCAACATCCTCCAAAGCAGCTGGGTCCAGTGGCCGCCAAGAGTGCCCCGTAGAGATTTATTGGTGCAAAGGATCATGGGAATTGTGGGAGGTCTGGGTGACCTGGGAGATGTGGGACCGCTCGGCCGAACTGAATCTTTCCCCCCCCGAGTTGATCGACTTTATGGCTTTGGACTGAGCTGCCTGCGGTGTGTGGGCTCACCTCCTAAACACAGGCTGTGTTTATGTGTTTAATGCTTCAGAGGACGAGTGCAGCTGCCCTCACTAAGAAAGGGAGGCAACGTGTGTTTGTTCAACACGTCGTTCAGCTGCTGTGGGCAAGGCTTCTCTAAATGTCCCTAGGGATCCTTCATACTCTTCTCGGTCTTATACATTTAGATTTTCTGGCACAGCATATTGAAAAAAAAATTGAATGTCCTCAAGAGGAACCCCCATTCTTTTAATGTTAGGCAGCATCCTAGGGACGGGACAGTCATACACAGCATTTCATAAAACTCCAAACCAGCTGGTCCTGCACAGGGTCGCAGGGGTCTGAAGCCGATCCCAGGAGCTACGGCCAGGAGGGCAAGGAAGAACCCAGGATGGGTCGCAAACCCATCAAAAGTGCAATGTCAATGTAAGCAGAAAATACAACAGCATAAAAAGGAAAATGGGGGTAAGATGGGCAGGGGGGTATGTAGTATTCTCAGAGATGGGTAGGGGGTAAGATGGGCAGAGGGGTATGTAGCATTCTCAGAGACGGGTAGAGGGGTATGTTGTATTCTCAGAGACGGGTAGCGGGTAAGATGGGCAGAGGGATATGTAGTATTCTCAGAGATGGGTAGGGGGGTATGTAGTATTCTCAGAGACGGGTAGGGGGTAAGATGGGCAGGGGGTTATGTAGTATTCTCAGAGACGGGCAGGGGGGTATGTAGTATTCTCAGAGACGGGTAGCGGGTAAGATGGGCAGAGGGGTATGTAGTATTCTCAGAGACGGGTAGCGGGTAAGATGGGCAGGGGGGTATGTAGTATTCTCAGAGACGGATATGGGGTAAGATGGGCAGGGGAGTATGTAGTATTCTCAGAGACGGATATGGGGTAAGATCGGCAAGGGGGTATGTAGTATTCTCAGAGACAGGTAGGGGGCTATGTAGTATTCTCAGAGACGGGTAGGAGGGTATGTTGTATTCTCAGAGACGGGTAGCGGGTAAGATGGGCAGAGGGATATGTAGTATTCTCACAGATGGGCAGAGGGGTATGTAGTATTCTCAGAGACGGGTAGCGGGTAAGATGGGCAGAGGGGTATGTAGTATTCTCAGAGACGGGTAGGGGGTAAGATGGGCAGGGGGGTATGTACTATTCATTGGGTACTGTTTTGGTGCCCCACCATGTGTCTCCAAGGGACACTAGTTAAGGTGTGGTGATGCCGTCTACAACCCTTGGGCGTCATGCTTGAGAAGAGTCCATACCCAAATGGAAGAGGCACCTGGCCCAGCCTGGGCTGGCGGCCTCGTGGTAAGAGCTGTAAATCATTCATCATCAGTCTGCGACGGCACTGTAAATGTCACACCGTGTTATGCATCACCAGGATGAACCAGAGCACAGGGTATCTCAGTCTGCCACTGGCCTTCCTCCCTACTTAGGAGCTTTTAGGAAGTCCAATGAGGGATAGTCAACCCTCCTGGCTCAGGGCATTATGGGGCCTAGGATGGGGTTTGTGTATGAGGGGTGAGCTTTATCTGCACATACCCGATTACTGTGTGCATTCATGCTGCCAATTACCTTGGATTTATATAGTCTGACCTGTAGGGGGTGCTAGTGAGCAGAGGATGCTGCCAGGCTGTCCATAGAGACTAATTATTGTGAAACTCACCTGCTCTTTATATATATATATCCTTTAAGCGTTCAGACTTTATTAGTTAGTATAATTACCACGCTCACACCATGCTCACATGCATCAGTGTGCTCAAAGGCTTTAGGGTTCCATATTTGAGACTTATAGCCCAGTGTGGGTTGAAGGACAGGTTAGAGAGCATGAAATGTATCATGCACTCAGATGATATAGGTCTGAGCCTCAGATAATACAGTACTTTTCTCACACATATCTAACTGTGGTATTTTAGATATTTATTTCCTTTTGCAATCATGGGACACTTCTTATCGCTTGCAACCTGTTCATGCCGATACTCACTGTGATGCAGGTCACACTTCATCCGTGTCCCTCTCGTCTCGGGTAACTTACTCGGGTTACTTCGGAGTATTGACATGTTCTCCAAGGTGATGATGGCCTTGGCAGTGCAAGCCAGGTCAGATCAATCTGAATGAGACCGAAACACATCCAAAATCACCGATATCTTATTTTGTAGACATCTTCTGGGAGGTGTTTTGCACCAGCCATGAAGCAGGACTCACACACGGCAGGGCCGCATTGACACCTGCGGCACGTGTTCACACCCACAGCTCCCCATTTGATAGGCCACACGTGACATAACTCCATTACAGCTCTGGCAGCATACCTCAGAGCAAACACATGTATTAATACCGCAGGGAAGGCGGTAAATAACATTTTCATCATGTCGTTTTTCTCTCTCCTAAGCTCTGAAAGTCCTTTTCCCTCAATGTCTATGATTAATTTCATTGGCGGTTCTCAAGCTGCCAGAGAGAGATTTAGATGGCGGCGTGTGGACGTTCATTAGCGGCTGTCGCTCGCTGCCACCTCGTTGCCGGTAGATGTATCGTGTGTGAGTCTCCGATGGATTAGCGGGGTTAGAAAACGGTGAGTTTGTGAAACAGCTCAGTGTCTACATCATGATGTTTGTACAGTAATATCATAAAGTCCAGGTCAGGGTGAGCACTTTCCATTTGTCTGTGCAACTCAGAAGCCCCTCAAAAAAGGGGAATTTCGGGCTTTGTTTTCCAGCAATGCCATGAAATTAGGAATTCTGCTGAAATTAGCATGTAATTTAATCAGTAAAATGTGACTAATGGAGCCATGTGACCAGCGCCCCTCCCAGAGATGTGTGTTTTGTGGTGAATGAAGTTATTCAGCGAGGCTGAAGATGTCCATTCTGCTCCCAGAAAATTCCCCAGAGGGGTGCCCCTAATTCCCGAGAGATCCGAGTGATCATTAGTGAGATTTTCGAGGATCTAACAGACTTGGCCCCCAGGAAACACCCTGTCCCACCCCCCTTATGTCTCACATGGCCCACCATCGCGTGTTTCTTGGGCATGGGCGGGGCATTCAGTTTGGAAGCCCCGCCTCCAGGTTTTGGCCAATACCAGTAAAGCGAACATGGTGGAGCAGCCAATCCCATTGTCGCTGATGCTGTAATGGCAGCTCGCACCCAAAGGAGGATGACAGCATGTGTTTCAGGCGCCATGTTTCCACCTAGCAGTAGAAAAAAAAATACTACACTTCTGGAAGGAAAAGGGTCATTTCCAATCATTACTGCTATTTACACACTTTATTTATAAAGCCGCATATGGCCATCTTCTGCAGCCCTCTGTAGTGTGATGTTCTGCATCATATTTATATGTAGCGGCTGGTTTAGGATTGTGTGTGTGTGTGTGTGTGTGTGTGGGGGGGGGGGGGGCGACAAGGAGCTGAGTACAACAATGGGCCGCATCGCTGATGAAGAACTGCTGAGTGATGCGGCATATGGGTTCATGACGACACAGGGCCCACGTAGAGAGCATGCAGGGAGATGGGGGCCTACCTGGGGGTCAGCTGGCCCTGACCCCGCCCCCCTATGCAGACCACCTACCCCCCCATGGCTGCTGGTGGTTTCCGTGTGCAGGAATGGCACTCCGCAGTCTCACGGTTATCCTACTCTCTGGACAGGTGCCCCTCCCTTAATTCATCGCCCCCCATGTATAAAACACAAAGTGGGAATCAGCCTGATGAATCTATCCCATCAAATATGCGACTCTTTTTTCCCCCATAAGTTGCAAATGGCTTCATTAAAACAAAAGCAGCGCCACAGGGACCATATAAAACATGTGGCTGCTACCTAATATGGTATTTATGACCTGGCTAAATGTAGAGTGAATTAAACTTTAAAGGATTGCAGTCAGGTAGACTGCCGACGTTTGTAAAGGGCCGTCCATTAACAAGATGAAAGTAGGGGTGTTCCCCAGCGACCACGAGACCAAGGCCCGCGCTCACGCACACCTATGCCCCCACACCCCCCCCTCGCACTCGCATTTAATCAAAAGCGGGACTGTCAGGTCGCCCCGGGGGGCAGCGAGGGGGTCCATATTTACTGAAAGGAATAAAATACCGCACCATCTGACGTTATTTCCTTCTTCTTCTGGAAGCCCACCCCCCCTCAGTAAAGAAAATAAATCAATTAGCGACGTGATGTAGTGCTGAGGAGGTGGGCGGGGCCGGATACATCAGCTGCAGAGCATGCTTTCTGGGTAATCGCGGGATAGGCTTGCAAATAATTTCTCATCAATCACACGTGTTTCCCTGAAGGAGGCGCCAGACAGTGTAGCATCTACACCCCCCCCCCTCCATCTGAATGCCCACCCCGCAACTCCTCATTCCTAACCCTTACCTCTGTGTCATGTAGCCTCACATCCATGTGACATGGGGCACCTACCAATTGAAAAACCCAGGAAAAAGCACCAGAGAGTTAACAGGGGGACATGTGAGGAAAGGTAGATGTCTGACTCACTGTCTGACCTCACTTGGAAGTTGAAGTCCAACAGGTTGGGTCTAGCTAATAAAATCTAAATTAAAAACAAAATGGGTCTCAAGAGAAATATAAATAATCAGTTAAGAAACTTATTAGCCATTTTTAAGTAAAAGTGTGTCTGTTGTAGGGCAGGAGAGGATGACCTCAGTGATGCTGTGATTCTACATGCTGTGTGAGGAGCCTTCAGCACATATACCTTCAGTGTTTATCGGCATGTGAGTCATGTGACTGCTGCGTCTATCGCCATGTGCGTCATGTGACTGCTGCATTTATTGCCATGTGCGTCATGTGACTGCTGCGTTTATTGCCATGTGTGTCATGTGACTGCTGCGTCTATCGCCATGTGTGTCATGTGACTGCTGTGTTTATCGCCATCTGTGTCATGTGACTGCTGCGTTTAGCGCCATGTACGTCATGTGACTGCTGCGTTTATCGCCATGTGCGTCATGTGACTGCTGTGTTTATCGCCATCTGTGTCATGTGACTGCTGCGTTTATCGCCATGTGCGTCATGTGACTGTAGCGTTTATCACCATCTGCATCATGTGACTGCTGGGACAACTGCAGCGTGTATCGCGATGTGCCTCACATGACCGCTGGCGCGATCCACCTCATAGCGTGTAGCTCTCAGCCAGATCAGTGACCCTCGGTGGATTGGTAGTACCAGATTATTCCAAGGTTGATGAATGACGTCCATGCAGTGCACTATTCCACCTTTGTTTCCTGGAGAATTGGAACTTTGACGAGCTCATTTAAGCGCACCACGGACATGCCGAGAAACAGGAGCTTCTTCACGCTTCACCGGCTCCAGTTTTCTGGCCAGTTGCTCCTCAGACTCGAGCTGAAGGTGTTTTGGGTTTATTCCTGTGGGTGAAGAGCAAAGTCGACAGTGCAAAGTGTTTCACCTGCTATACGGCTTCACTAGCGAAGTAAAAACATCACAAAACCCAGGGAAGTCATATCTAGGGAAAAAGATCTCAGAAAAAGAAGAGTACTTCTCCAGTCGTATTACCTGAAAATGCCTTTTTCTCACCATGAGCCAGGGCTGCACTTATTGTGAGTTTTCTCCGTTGGTAGGATGTAAAGTTCAGAGGTACAAATTGGTAACCTCTCACAGCTGACCCATATCCCCGTAACAGCGCCATCTGATGGACGGGAGGCACGTCGTTAATGCTGACCAGAGACAACTGCTGTCCTGACTAATGCATGAGCTGCTAGCTGGCTGGATGTTCCAGGACTGTTTGTCAGTATATCATAATGGGAGATTTGTTGGCAACTGCTCCCCAGTGCCTCTGAGGATGACTAGAAGCCCATGCTGTAAAAGCATCACATACACACACCAGGTTGTTCTGTCTAAGGTGTCTCCTCGATGGTGACTTTGATATATTTTCATAAAGCTTTTTTCAGAGGTTCATCCCAGTGACTGTGCAGACATGGCCTTTTCATGCACTTTTCACACTAAACACTGAGTAAAAGTACGGTCACAGGTAAAGTGAGGCTCAGGCAGATCCATTAGCGGTTACCGGGTAGGCAGTGTGGACAGGCGCAAGGCACATCACCGACCCCGTGTCACCTGAGGAGACACCGCTAGCGAGATGGACGGGACGTGCCCTTTAAGGAGATAGGTGGCACTGTGTCTATGGATGCCGTCCTGAAAGCTTGGGCAAGACTCACGTGACAGCGGTTCATAACTCAGTTATGAAGCTTTAAAAATGATAAAAATATACGTCCACTGCAGGGCTGCTTGAGCTCACAGAAGGAGGTCTTTGTGGATCCACAGGCTGCAGCGTTGAAAGATAAAGTTTATTGGGGCTCCCTGGGTTAGGGCGCTGTGCTTGTAATCAGAGGGTCGGCGGTCCACCGCTGGGCCCGTGAGCAATGCTGTTAATCCCTGGTTCTACCAGGGAATGGCTGATCCTGCCGTCTGTACATTTCTTTAGCTAAAAGCGTCTGCTAAATAAATGACCATAAGTATATATGTAATTATTTCAAATGCCGTAACACACTGGCTGCTGTTAGTAACAAAAATTTGAAGTGATGGTCAGTGTTACGTGCCGAGAGAGAGAAGTGACACCAAGCTTAACCTCACATGCCACCCGACACTGGAGTCTCTGAGAGACGGGCTCATCATTCCTGGGGGGTCTAAAAGAATTTTAAATATACTTTTTAAAAGAAGATGAAGCTGTTAGCCATTACCTGTTAGCCATTAGCCATCACCTGACATCACTGCGTCATTACCGTAACCTGCTACTCAGAGGATTGCACCCGTTGGCTGGTTGCGTTTCACAAAGCACATGGCTATGAAGGAGGTGTCTTTTGCCTCTGAAATGTCATACATCACCCAGCTGAGCAAAACTCAAAAGTTCCATTACAGTTTCCTCATTCCTCATTTTCCTCATTTATCTGATGCTTTTTATCCAAAGCGAGTTACAGTACAGGGAAGGGTTATGTGCACTCCCTGAGGTTGCACCCAAATTGATGTGAAATGATTGATTTTAAATTGAAAAGTCATGTTTGTCATACACCTTGATGACTCAGTTTGATCTTACTACAGTACTATATGATTAAAGTAGCGTTTAAACTTAATGTACTGCTCTGTTATTGGTTTGGGGGTCACTTGCCTCCATGTTATCCTGCGAGTCTGTGGTGCATGTTTGTCCTGTGGTTTCTTCTTTAGCTTGGGAACAAAGGTGCCATTTATCAAGGAGGTGGAGCAGGAACCATTGAATGCCTGAGGTCTTTGGGATGAGGCCATCGGCTGACCACGGTTATCCAGCGATACCATAACAAGATGGGGGTTCAGCCCCTGCCAAGCCTGCCTCGTCAGATTCATGTGCCTTAATGCGCTCAAGTTAAATTCCAGATCATTATTTACTGATCCTGAGTTTCTGAGTAATCACTGTGTTTTGGTGATACATCCAGCGAAATCAAGGCATTCACTTAGCACAGTTCATAACTCTTGTGCAACAAAATGGAGATGTTATTTCTGCATTTTTCATCACAAGAAGTGTGGGCATCACTGTTCAGCTAGAGCAGTTTCTCTCCTTATTTGTCACTAATCCCAGTCTGCTGTGGTCAACAGGACATACCAAACTAGTTGTGCAGTATGCTGTTATTGGCACTGACCAGAAGGCTGCTGGTTTTGCACTCCTGAACTAGTCAATGGTCAATGAGTAAATGGGTAAAACTAAACAGCAAACTGCTACTGTAACAACATGGAGTTAGGGGCTGTCTGAGCAGCGCAGTTTGGTTTTCCTGACATACACCTGCACCACATGCTTACAGAGCTCACCATCTGCCGAGTCTCCCACCCCTTGGATTCTTTGGGGCTTTTCAGCCAATCAGAAAAGGGTGGAATTCTGGCTGTGCAGCGAAGGCCCCCAACAGTAAGAGGAGCAGCTCCAGGTGAAATTACTGTGCAATATCACTGTACCACACTGAGTAAATAATCCCACAGTCACGTCTAAGCAATTAGCACATGGGGTTGGCCTAGGGGCCTTTGGGGGGGGGGTCCACCTCACATGGGAGGTACGGCACGTCCTGCTGTTGCACCCCCCCGGGCTGGTGCAGCCAGGTGGTGGGGGCCAAGCCTCAAGCGGCTAATTTTTAGCTTCATAACAGGAAGGAGGGCGGACTAAAAGGCTCCCAGTTTAATTTCCACGTAAATTTTTTTTAAATAAAAAGATGATTCTAATTCAAATATTTATGAGAATGGTCAAGCCCATGCGGGCCTGGGGCCCCGTGCAGCTCCAGAGTGTTTGTATCGGCTGACAGCTTTTCACACACGCTAACGGCTCAGATGTGGCTACATGTGCAGCTAATTAGGGCTGAAGTGTTTACAGAGCACCCACATGAGTCTGACGGGGCACGTGCCATGCAGGGGAGGTTGAGGAGGTCCAGATCACCTCTCGACACTTGCCTCCTCTATCCCGTGAGTGGAACTCCACGAGGGAAGTGCTGGTGCTTCCCTAAAGGCCTTCTGCACTTTGCTACAGTATTTGCACGGTCTGTGACTTTAATAACCTGAACAATGAGGCACCCACCCATAAAGGCATGTGACAGTGACATAACTGTAAACGTGGGTGACTGCGACATAGACTTGAACAAAGCAGTACCCATAAATGTGAGTGATGATGACATTGCCATAAACATAGGTGTCAACACCTTAACTGTAAATGCGGGTGACGACAACATAACCGTAAACGCGTGTGCAGATGACATAACCGTAAACGCAGGTGACGATGATGTAACCGTAAATGCGGGTGATGCTGACGTAGACGTAAACGGTGGGTGATGATGTAGCTGTAACCGTCAGTGACGACGACGGAAGCTTAAACGAGGGTGACGATGACGTCGCCATAAATGCGTGTGACAAAAATGTAGCTGTAAGCATGTGTGATGATAATGTGACGTAGTGGTGTCTGTGATGAATGCAGACTGCCAGAGTGCCTCCATGGGATCCTGCCCTCTGGGTAGCCATTGGCCATACAGCTAGAAGACACCGCCTGCCAGCACAGGGTGGCGCTATACTCATCTTCTGTCTGCGCTCTTTTCAAACAAGCAAGGCCCATGTCCATCCTTCGTCACGACTGTGAGTTGGAAGCCCTTTATTCCAGTTTAGACATCGCCCTTTGATCTGGGAAACTGCCCAACAAGAGATAAAAGCCTAATGTGCTGATCCACTGTCAGAAATACATCATTGCAGAATGTCTCCATTTGCCTTGTAATTTGGCCGTTTTATCAGATTAAACAGCTCCTCTGCGACTGCTTCAGTGATGGCGTGACATTTGTAATCTTGTCATTGTTTGTACATTTCATGATAATCCAGCCATAGACACTGGTCCACTGGGGCCACAGGTGTATTTTGGGTTCACCTATGTTTTGGGTTTGGATCTAACGTTCCGGAATGCACCCTGTGAAGCATGAGCTTTACGATCGAGTCTGTATGATTCATAGTTTGTGTGTGAAACACGCCTTGCGTGTAAATGAAAAAAACTCCATAAACCATCAAAAGACTCGGTTGCAAAGCAGAGGCAGGTTTCCTGTTATCAGTAAGTAATGCTGCTGGAACACGGCTGATTGGCTTATGCTATTGGCCACGCCCTTCCCACAACAGCATCCAATCTAGGGTGAGGCTTGTCAGGTGAGCCACACGCCTGTGTAATGAACAGTGTTATTCTGATGTTGTGGGGACCAAAATCCTTGCATTTTGTTTGATTACTTATGGTTACGGTTAGGGCTGGGTAGGGGTTAAGGTTACCATGTTGGGATTAGGGTTATACCCATAAAAATGAATGGACAGTCACCACAAAGATATGAGTACAAGTCTATGTGAGTTTGTGTGTGTATGTGTATGTGTCTGTGTGTGTTCTGAGGACCATTTTTCAGGTCCCCACAAAGATCTGTGAATGCAAACAAAAAAGTAAAAATGCCAAAAGTCTCATATTTTATTTGGTTCCTTATGGTTAAGGTTAAGGCTGGGTAGGGGTTAAGGTTCTCGTGTTGTGATTAGAGTTTTCCTCATATAAATGAATGTCCCCACAAAGATATAATTACAAACCTGTGTGTTTGTGTGTGTGTGTGTGTGTGTGTGTGTGTGTGCCTGTACGCCTTGTTTTTCTGAAATCCTCATTCTCGCTCGCCGCGGAGCAGGGACCGCATGGAAGCCGGCGCCGCCGATCCTGAACCCAGTACGGGTCCCAGAGGACCAGCCCCTTTATAGAGCAGAGATCCAAGCCCCGTGCAGAGGGGGCTCCCATCAAATACATATGCACATCTGAGCTCAAGCGCCCCATATATTCATCGATCCAGCCTGCAGCCCCCACTCCGGCGCCGCTGCCGTCCGCTCTGGCGTGGTGGTGGGTGCTCTCGCTCGCCTGCTCTGGTCAGGGACTGAAACCTAAATTAGATGATGCGCAGCTCCGAGCCATTTTAAAGAAACACGGCATCTCTCTTCTCCCCTTTTAAAACCTCCTAAGCATGTGGAAACTTCACACCCATAATTAGATGGCTGAATTAGCCAGCTCATTCCATTTAAAATATTCCGTAGGCCAAGGGATGATGTATAGTGGATTTTCAGCAATGCAGATGCTTGACATTTTTATGGCAAGTCCCAGCCTTCAAATGCCTATGAAATATTGACTTTATAATGCTTATGTAATTATGAAACGGCGTTCTGGGAGGGGCTATGTTTTAGACCATTTGTGACTAATTTCAAAACAGACCGTTTCCAGTTTTCATTTTTTTCATTTTCCCTTTGCGGTCACAGGCTGTCACTTGGCTTTTAGGATGCCAGAGGGGGTGTGACGGCACAGCAGTGAAGCTGGGGGGTGAGGGTGAGGGTGGGGAGACAGGGACGGGGGTTGAGTGGTGAGTCATAACCCAATCAGCAAGGTATGCATGTAAAAGGGAGGGGGGGAGAATGCGCTCCCTGGCAAATACACAGGTAAATATTTGCACCTCAGCGGTCCGCTTGCGTTGCTGAGGTAAGGTGCCTGGAATCCGCCATTGTTTATGGACCTCTGTTGTTACAGTTGGGCCATGGCAGGAGGGGCAAGAAGACCACCCCCTTCCCCAGACAGGAGTAGACCAAACCAATAAGTATGCTTTCTGAAAGGGTCCCCCCAAAATGTCATCTCATGTCTGTACGCGATTTTAAGGTGAGATATTTCAGAAAGTATTGTGATAACCCAGGAGATCATTTAACTAGGCATTCCTCTAGCACTGTATTTTCTTTTTTTCTCCTGCAGGAATGCAAATTAGGGCTAAATGAGCAGAGTGTTATTAATTGTCATGTTTAATTGCGGGTTAGCAACACCGAGCGCATTGTTCATGTTTGTAAACAGACTAACAGGTACTGCAGTGCTAATAGCTCTGGGAGCCTCCATCTGCTCTGGGGGGACGTGTCCTCATTTGCATGAATTTGCATGCATTTGAATGCAGGTGTGCGTCGGTATCCAGGGAATACCGGAACCCGTGCTTACGTTTACACAGGATTTTTTTTGCAAGCAAGATGAACTATTTGTAATGTAGGGCCTCTGACTAGGAAGGGTGGCAGCCTATAGATGCATTGTGATTGAAAAGCAAACCCTGCAGGTACGGCCACGATGGGAGAGATGGGTGAGAAGTCAGCTTGTGCCGGACAGTGCTGACACCAGGGCCGCTCTCTAACGGCGAGCGTGTGTCGAAGGGGGGTCCCCTCTTTTTCAGCATGACTGTTTTTGAGAGGCAATTATGCATGGTTGTAATTACAAGTCATTAATTTATAATGTGGAAAAGCTGCATTGATTTCGTGTCAACCATAAGAGAACACTACCTCAACCCTAATTACTTTTCAGTTCTGCAATGTCAAGTTCGGTTTTAGCGTGAGCCTTGGCTTGGTATGTGGCCAGTCTCCCCCCCCACCCGACAATTACACCCCCGCAACTGACCGATGTTTGTGTGGAAAGTGGGCTGAATGAGCCCGGATGCGAAAACATGCTGTGTTCCATCTTACCACTGCGCTTTTCCTCAAACCTCATCAGCTATTTTTGTGGCTGCTATCAACTATAGTAAGCAGATAACAAAGTACAAATGGGAAAATAGCAACGAGAGAGATGTCTGCCATAAACCAGCCAAACCAGCAGCAAGGGGTCCTCACCCTGTTCGTTAAATCACAAAGTGAAGGTTCGGGAAGCGTTGGATGAAGTGAACACACTGGAATGACAGGAATAACACTCTCACCGGACACACGGAACAGATTCAGGGCACGAAAAGAAACTTCTCCAGACTTGTGGGAACCCTGATGTTTCTGGTGGGCCTTTGACAGAAGAATCACTCTGAATTTCCTGACGGAGCAGATCATGCTTGGGGAACGGCAGTAATCCAGCGTTTCGGGATGGCCGCAGAGTCTGGTGCTGAGCGCGGGGCTGAAGAGAGCGCGCTCAGTGAGGCGATGACAGCTTCAGCTTAACATGGTTAAGATGGAATTCCCCGAGAAGCAAAAGCCCCCACCTTCTCCGCCCCCCCTAGCTTCAACTGTGTGTGTGTGGGGGGGGGGGGGCGGGGCTCTTGTGGTGAGCAGCCCACCTCAAACGTGTTCACCTGGAGGTATACAGGAAAGGGCCAGTGCTGGCAGATTTCGTTCAGGGAGAAAAATAAATAGCGTGATATAAGGCAGGGATACCCCTTCCTGATGTTTTACATTCTTACTTGTCCAGTAACTCAAGATTTGTAGCCGTAATACAAACATGGACACCATTAGTGAGCCGTCAGGCATATTTCGCAATATAACGCTTTGGTTCGAATTTCAGAGTCGGCAGGCTTTCGCTGGAACCGGGAACGGGGCTCCTTGCGGAGCAGCGTATTGTGCAAGAGAGCGATTCTGTTAGAGGTTAAACTGATTCATAACACTCGTAACTAACTGGACTGGACAGGAAAGAAGTGAAAACTGAGGCAAGAAATGAAACTGTCCGGGCAGTGTTGCATCACAGTCTTGTTTAAGTGCAGACTTCACTGGATGTTGTGGGTACAGTCGCACTGAGCACCAGAGGCACCTCGGAGAGCCAACCTGTAGATGGGGCTAAATTCTGCACTTTATCTCTTCTCCCGCCACTTCCACAATGAGCCCATTGTTCTCTGCCCCCCCCCCCGCCCATCCACCCCCAGCCCTGAAACTCGCCTACATGTGCCATTTATATTAATGTATACTTCTGTGTGATATGTACCCTTGGATTCTGAGAAGAGGTGGGGCCAAGGGGCAAGAGGGGTGCATTTGGGGCAAGAGGTTGGGGTGGGGGCAGTTAGGGAGAGACAGAGTGCCGACTCTTCCCATGACATCTTCAGACTTCAGTGGAGCCAAGAAAACGTTATTCTCAGGAACACCTAATCCTTGGTGAGGGGCCAAGCTGTCCAGCCTCCAAGCTGAACGGAGGCAGGGGCCACTGGGGACACTTAAGGTTTTAGGTGTGTCTCTCTCAGCGCGGGGCGGAGACACAGCAACCAAACAAAATAAACCATCTGAAGCAATTATAATGTGTTTAGTTGCAAATTTCAGGAACTCGGGGGATTAACTCATTACATCCACCTTTGTTGGGGTATTTCTGGTTTAAAGTTTCCCAGTCAAATAAGTCTGACCTGATATCAGAGCTTTGAATTAAATCAGGATGATTTATATATTGTTTTCTCTTTCCTTTTATGCAATGTTTGATGTTTATGAAATAATGTCTTACAGCTAAGATAATTGGCCAAATAGGAAACTGCCAGCAGGACTGTTGCATTTAGCAGTTAATTACAGAAACTCGTTGATTTACAGCCTTTCTGTTATATATAACAATGATGTCCCTCTCACACTTGTTAAAGGCTAATTTCCTTTGAAGCAACTCACAACTATTAACCAAAGCATTTGCGGTGTGTGTTGTATCTTTCATCTTTGTGGTTTCCCAGGACACAGAGAAGCTTTGTCAGAGTTTAAACTCATACCTTGGTGCCAGGTCACTATAATAGTAATTCCTTTGATACAGTACTAAATATTAAGTTCAGTGTCTGAACCACACACACTACTGGACCAAAGATTTGCGCTTAATTACAGTAGTAAAGGGAAGCAGTAAAAGCAGACAGTGAATGACGGAATGCAGAGAGGGTCGTGGGTGGCTCATCCCTTTATCAGGTACCATATCTCTCATCAGATATGAATTTCAGGTGGAAGGGGGTTCGGCAAATGTCGAGAGGGGTTAAAACTTATTATTTTACTTCGTGGCTATGTGTCTGGAAGGTCGCAAATGAATTTCAGCAGAGGATCAAACCCGTAATTTTGCTGTATGCGGCTCGGCTAGCCTCGCGCGCGCAGTGCGTTGTCGCGGACTGTACACGGATCAAACGCTCTGCTTTACTCTGTTACTGAACGCCACCGCTGGGCTTTATTGAGTCTGAAAAAAAAATCTGATAAGACTTTTTAAATATGATATACATCTATCGACAAGCTGTGTGGAAAAGTAACAGTATAGCTAAACATAATTACATAAACGACACAGATTATATGTGGTGGAGGGGGTATCTATGATGTCATATGGGATTTCCAGTGCAATAGGCATTATATCATTTGCGCCATGTGATTTTTGCATTATAAAAAGCGTATTAGTGGCTGTCATGTAAAGACAGCACCGGCAGTGTTGTGCATCACTTTGCACAAACGTGCCTAAAAAAAATAAATTTTCCCAGTGGTTGCAGTAGTCTTTTATTTTTCTTTGCCTCTCTCCGTTGCACTGGTCCCATCCTGAATTGCAGTGGCAGCTGGCAGGGGTTCTGCTCGAGTGATGTGGCATCATCCCAGGCCTGGTCTTTCCGAGGCTGACCTCACATGTTCTAGCACTGACCTCACCACTGAAGGTAGACCCGTCTCTGGTTCTCGGGGTGACACGCTGGGCGGAGCCGCCTTCCGGGCCACGTCACCACAGTTACCGGCGCGTGTCGATTCACCCTGCGCCTTGGCGTTACTCTCCTCTTTGCGTGTGCTGGCGGAGCCTTTCTCCCAAACGCCGCCGAGAGGCAGCTATCGGCCTCCCCTAAAACACGACTGCAGGAACCATCTCCATCCGTCCCAGGGTGCTGGATCATCTCCCTCGTTGTTACTCAAAGACCACAAACCCCCAAGAAGAGAGAGAACATCCTGCCTTTACACTTCCATCCTAAAACCAGCCAGCTACCAGTATGTCCCTGTGTTTAATTCCAGAAACAGGACAGATCCCCACTGACACACTGACTGCGAGCGAATCAAAATAAGTGAATGCAAATATGCTAATGGCCGAAAAATTACTTTGGGCAAGAGATGTAACTTTATAACAGTTGAAATGAACTTTTCTGATTTTTTTAAATAAAACCCTCTTTCAGAAACCCTATTATAATTTAAATAAATTATTAATATTGTGGTTTTTAATAATAATAATAATAATAATATGATAACCACTGAATGACCATCATGAACCAGTGAGCCAGTGTAACTGGGAGATATGAGTCCTCTGCTTTGTGTACCCCCCCGAACAGCTCAGTGATCGCCGCATTTTATCAGTGACAGGGTCACAGGCAGTAAGCCGCCTGGAGATTACAGCACAGGGACAGCCGTCCCCGCAGCATCGGTGGGAGTGAGAAGCACGGCCGAGGGTGTGCCATGCCGTTTGGGGAACATTTCCATCTCATGTGCGATGCCACAGCGCATCTCGCATTAGGAGCGCAGTCCTCTTACTGACGAGGAAAAACAACATCGCGTTAATATCCCCACTTCGTAACATTAGTTCGCGCTTGTGCACAAATTAGCAGCGGAGCTGCGCAGAGAGATGTTGCCGGGGGCCATGAGGGCATCTGACAGGATGTGGGGTAATTCCTGCCCCACTTCGGGCTGATGTTTACAAGGCTGTGTGGCGCCATCCCAAAAAGATCACAGTATCAAGAATTATTAGACGTGGTGATTGTCCTCTGTGTGAAAGAGCATTTTTGGGGGAATATCTTAATAGGTCAGAGTAAACGGTTAGAATACTGGATGAAGAAAAGATACGCAAAATGACAAAATCTGATTCTTAAACTGAAGTTTAGGGCGGTGTATTTGTGCGTTGATGTTACATCAGAGGTCTGCGGAGTAAATCTGCCAAAGGAGAGAGTTGGGTTGTGTACACTGCTTATGGTGGGGATGCTGGGCCTGGTGAAAGCGAATGGAAAGCAGCAATTTTAACCAAACGGATTAAAGTAACAGATCTGACCCTTGGAACCGGCAATACGGTCATACAATCGCTCCTTAGGCCTGCGGGCTACTGGCTGGTGGGCGGGGCCGCCCCCCGGGGGGGGGGGGGGGGGCCCCAACACCCCAACCCCCACACTTTTCTACCCCCAACCCCACAAAAACCCCCCCCCCCCCCCCCCAATCTGATGGTGGAATGGGGCATGTTACACCCTATACACCCTAAAATTAGCAGCCTTGTAAGCTAATTACCACGAAGTGTCTATAAATAAAAAAACAAACATATAAAATAACTTCATATGAGGAATACAAGTCAACATATGTGTTACAAATAAACATGTTTGTTGCTATTTAACACATACATGTCACTGTGATCTGATCTGTTGTGAAAGTGCCCAAGTCTAAATGATAAATATAAATTGTATCAATATTAACATTTAAACCAAACAAATGAGCAGGGTTAGTTTGAACAGAAAACCCCTTACTGATAATTCAAGTAAAAAAGGTTTTGTTATCATATTTTTTGCTTAGAAAATCCCTATTCGTAATACAAACCGAAGTCAGCTTTCATTATTGTATTTCTTGCTCACTCAGAATGAATCCATTATCCAGTTCAAAGAATGAAAATCTCTGTTGTTTTGCTGTGTAATAAAACACTTGATGATCTCACTGATCTGGGAACAGAGATACAGAATCGCGATGTTTGTGTGGATGCTGTCAGGCGGCAGAGCCACAGAACGCCAGAGCCGAAATGGCCTCCTGTTTGGGACTCTGGCATGACCGAGAAGGGGATTGATTCTGAGGGAAACCAGACGTGACAGAAACAGAGCTTTCTGTGGGCCGCTTTCACGGCAGAACCTCAGCGGTCCCAGTCCAGTTCGATGGGCAGCTGAACCATAGCTGGGGCGTCATTCGGAACATATCGGGGGGGCGATCTCCACACTTACGCTGGCAGCTGGGTGATCCGAAGAACCCGACCGGGCAGCCAGTTGTGTCTGCGGGTGGATTATAAACATTAAAGAGTGATTACAGCTCACTCCTTACACAGAACCAAGGCACAGTCCTCTCCTTCAGTTTGATTGGACCACACAGAGCCAAGGCACCGCGCTCTCCTTCAATTTGATTACACCACATAAACCAAGGCACTGACAGCAGCTGATCCTTGACTTGGGTTACAGCCACACACACACTCCAGACTCGAATAACCGTCACCCAAAACCAGTATCCCCCACAAAGCTGTTAATCACTCTCTGCATCCCATTTAATGCCATTTCTATAATAGTCGGGTGATGACAATGCTTCATTTACTGTTTCAAACCTTTAGTCATTAGAACTGAAGCCCAACCGGCACTGCGGCCTCTCACAGCCCCTTCACACCCAATCGCGGCAATCCCTCTGTGCCGGGCTGCCAAAGTGCTTTACGGGGTCTGTGGCCCCACCCTCCCCAAGTGGTGCGTTCACCGACGGCAAACTCACCGATAATATGGCCGGCGGGAGTTTTCGTGGTGGTGGTGTACCCTAGTGGAAGAGGAAAGGGCCTTTTTAAAAAGTATTTTGATGAGGCAAAAGGGAAACCTACGCAAACGGAGGGAAAACACCAAGCGAGAGGACACACCGTATGCAGAGAGTCCCTGGATCCCATTATCTGATAGTCACAGTCAAGCAGATCTGTGACGATCGCGATGAGATTGCGGCCCATGTTTCCCGAGCTCCTCTGAGATAAGTCTGTGCACGGAGTGCCGGCAAGTGCGTGCATCACGCCAAAGGATTTGTTTTGAATACACAGGGCTTAGCGGCTGAGTGCTCTACACCTGGACAAACCTGGCGGTGATTAGAGCATATTACCGTGGGTTTGACAAAATGCTGTAACCCCCCACAGACATCCTGACTCCATGGCGCTGTAACAGGACTGACCGAGAGCCAATGAGAGCCAAGAGAGCTAAGAGAGCCAATGAGAGCCAAGAGAGCCAATGAGAGCCAAGGCAAACAGGGAAAATGTGCTATAATAGGGTACCTCTGCTAAAGATGACGCTTTGCAAATGGCATGTTTATTGAATTTATAGTTCAGCAGATACTTCAGTCCACATTTTTTGAGAAAGCAGGGTCAGCTAGTGCTCTATTGGGAGCAAGTGCTCTGTTGAGACTGGGATTTGAACTGGTGACCTTCCGATTACAGCACAGCACCCTAATCTGCTGAATCATACACCGATTTATGGAAAATGGAGATACATCCATAGTCAGCAAAACAATCTTTCGTTTACTTGTGTAATTTTGATTGAATACATCACACGTTGTGTTTCTTGTTATGTTCTCCAGTGATGAAAGTTTGCATCATAGATAAAATGCTTCTTTTAAATACAGAAAACATGCAATGTAGCTGTAACCTGTAGGTCTGTTCTCCTTTGAAAGGCTGGTGTACCACGCTCACATAACTCCTGCAGGGTGATGACAACTGAAAACACACCCTAGATCAGACACATCCCGGTTTCGAGTGGAATTATAACTGTACAGCATCCTTCAGTCACCAGTTGGGGGCGTGATGGGCGAGGACCCATTACAACATAGCAGGGAGGTGCCAAAATACACTAATCTGAGTGACAAACTCAAGCCTGTGAGAAGAAGCGAAATCATTTAATGCTCACTAATGAGCGACCTTTTGTTTATGCTGGCTGCTGTAGACTGAAAAAAACATAATTGCCCCATTGAGGATTGAGGATGACTTCCGCATGTCAGGAGAGGTGGCCACAGTGAAGACATGTTGGTGCAGCAGGAAAGGAGGGCTGGTGGGGTGGGGGGGAGGAGAAGGGCCCCGAAAAGTCAAAAGAATTCATCTGCAGTCCAGAGAAAACAAACACTGCCATGTACACAGAGAGAATTCTGGAATGTTCTCAATTGTGAAATGGAGTAGATCTTCGCCCATGATTCGACATAGACATGGAAATTACGAGAATGACGGTGTGCGGTGTAAGTGGATTCTGAGCCTAGAGATCCTGCCTTGGAGATGTCAGAGCAGAACAGAAACACAGGGCTGTGCATCCAAGCCTGTCTCAACAGAGTGAAAACTCATGCAGCTGGCCAGTGGTGGCTTAATGGTTAGGGAAGCGTATCTGTAATAGAAAGATTGCAGGTTTGAATCCCCGACCAGCAAGGCACCACTGAGGTACCCTGAGCAAGGTACCGCCCCCCAAGCATTGCTTCCCGGGCGCTGAATTAGCTGCCCCCTGCTATGTCACATTGTCACATATGGGTTAAATGCAGAGGACACGTTTCATTGTTGTGCACTGTGGTGTGTGTGATCAATGACAACTAATCACTAAATTCTTTAGACCATCTCGCCAGTAGGGGGATATGCTCTAAAGACAGGGTACTTCCTCCATCCTACCATCTCACTGCTCCCAAAGTGTGGCGGCCACAACAAGCTAGGGCAAGCCTGCTTTGTTCATTTTCACTTATATCACTCAGTCATTCGTTCATTCATTCATCCATCCCATTTTGTGTCAGGACCGTGGCGTTTCAGAGCCTAACTCGAGACGCACAAGTCTTGCAGTCAAACGGGTGTGACAATACATGTTTTCAATTCGCTTAAAAATTCTTCTCCCTGCCCCCTCGGATACCCGATGACCCAGTCTACCTCTCGTTCAAAAATAAAACGATGAGGCGCCCCCTACTGGAGGTACTCACAGAGGCATTGGGGGTAACCATGGTAACCGTCCGCACAGCGATCACAGGTGTTGCCGCTGAAGTTCGGCTTACAGATGCAGCGTCCTGACGTGTCCTCGCAGCCAGTGGTGGTCCGTGGGTCGCAAGGGCATGCTGCATGCGCAGACACACACAAATACAACCCAAATCAGCAATCTGTAACAACAGATCCTCAGTTAATCTCTTTAATTATGTATGACTTTCCAAGGGCCCCCTTGCTGAGCCAGCCTTAACAGTAATTAATTATGCGTTTGTCATTTGCATACATAACAAGGGGGCGTGTCAGATCCCTCCAAGGAAACTTCACTCCCCCACCATGCTAGCCTAGCTTCATTAGCATCATGCTTCATTGTACCATTTTGGAAACAGAGGCCCTATTCCACGTGGAGCAGGCTGCCTCTTGTCAAATGCATTACATACCACCGGAGACTGCATGTTGCGGCAATATTGCCCTGCCTTCCATTACCACGGAAACATGCTTCAGGGAGGCAGCTAACAAGGGAAATGACTCTTGCTAACAGCTAAAAGTTTTCAAAGTGAGCTTGTTAACTGGAAGTGCCCTTCTTCAAAGTGAGACCCATCAGAAAGGCACTAACTAGCCTCTGTCTAATCGCTGCCTACACCAAGAGATTAACGGCTGTCCCGCAGTGTCACATGACTTTATTTTCTGCCCTTTGATTGGTGAGCTCCTACAAATCCCTGGAATGTGATTTATTTCTCATAAGTTAAATGAGGCAGGTAGAACGGGATAGAAATCAAACTTTCTTCAGTTGGGGTAGGTCGTAGACTGAAGGGGGAGCTTACGTCTGCATCCGCTGGGGGACTCCCTGGGCACGCCGTAAGGCCTGTAGTACCCCTCCACACATCGCTCGCAGTTCACGCCCGCCGTGTTGTGCTGTCAACAGAAATGCCTTAAATGGACTGTCACTCCCTCTTCCATCCCGCCGTCACTCTCATGCAAAGCCTCTGTGATCCAATCGGGTTACAAGGAATCCAGCTCCCCTCATCCGAGGCCTACAGGTGCAGTTACCGCTGTCTGGGAAACTCTGCAGTCCTTTAAATGCGGCTCAGAGACTTACTGAGCATGAAGCTTTAAATAAAGTCTTCCCATAACGCGGGAAACAGTAACTGAAACAGTAAGTGCATATTTTAAGGTGCATATTAAATTTAGGCAGCTGGAAGAGGCGTTAATTCCATCTATAGGTTAACAGGATCCAGCAAGAGCGCTTCTATCCTGCGAAGGCTGTGGGCGGGGCCAGCTGTGGAACAGGGCGTTCCCTCCCGCAGTGGGGTGGGGGGCCTGTCGGGGCCTGAGCGACGGGCACCTACCTGACAGCCAATGCACACCCCTCCGCCCTCATATCTGCCGTAGATGTTCAAACTCGCCCGTTGGCGCTCCACCTCTGGGTCGTAATAGCAGTCCGTGGCGTGCGAGTGGCACTGGCAGGCTGCAGGGCCGAGAGGCGGCAGGTAATTACCGCGGGGGCGCCGGCAAGGCGACACGCAACGGAACCACGAGGTCCACATATGGCTAAGGACCAGGTAGAACCCACCGGAATCTCACAACCAGTCAGACAGCTCATAGATCCACTCGGCTTAATCTAAAACCTTTAAAAACGATGACCGACATCGCTTAACACAAACCGCATTCTCCGTTTGATGTGAAGTCATCGGGTGTCAAGTAGAGCATTTTCTAACATGACTTACAAGATAATAAACCCATAAAATCGGCTCCCAGGGCAGTTAAATCACAGAAGGGAAAATCATTATAGTGTTAAAGGTTTGTGAATGATTTCTGGGGTTTCCAGGAGGCGAATATATCAGCTGTCATCATGACAGCCTGTCGTCGTGACGCACATATTTGGGGGCCTCTCACATGGGGGGGTAGGGTGTGGTGCAATAGGCTAAGCCTCTGTGCCTGTGATCGGACGGTCACTGGTGTGAGGCCCACTTTGTCAGGACAGTCAGATGTCTGTGGGCCCTAAACCCACCTCACCACCACCAACTCTGCAGGTGGCTGCCTTTACTACCAAGCTTGCTATCACCTACATGTGTGTCATGGAGAGCAAGTCTGAGTAGGGAAAAAAGAAGTACCCAATGTGGATCAATAAACTATTATCATACTTTGTTTCCCTAGTAAAACTGATTTACATTTGCTCTGAAAAACATTAATGACATGAAAATAATTCAAAAATTCAAAACAAATGACATGTTTTCCCAGGAACGCCACTTTAATGGGGACAGTGACATTCACCACGTTGCTGTCACTGGGCACCAATGATGCCTTGATTGGCACTGGTCATTAACGACTCATCTGGCCAACAAATCTCATAAAACAAGCCGAAATGAACACCAACAGAGCCAGCGCCGCTGTGAAACCAGCGCCCAGCTGAAAGCAGATACGCAAAGCACGGGGGGGGGGGGGGGACTTACGCGGGCACTCGTTGGCACTGGGGGATGTGGCCGGGCGCCACGGCTGGTGGTGGAAGGCCGGCCCGCAGGTGTCACACGACA
>JAODJX010000100.1:305341-317133 GCA_026776945.1 Isichthys henryi | reverse complement strand
ATAATAATAATAATAATAATAATAATAATAAATGACCAGGGAAAATAAAAGCAGGAACAGAAGGTTGATAACAGCAGAGAATAATAAGGCATGAACGGGTCAAACTGTGAGGGAATTGGAATCAATCTGAGGCTACTGCTTTCTAACATTATGTATCAGCTGTGAGGAGGCTTTCCGGGCACATAACAGGCTGCCTGACGGACTGCATTTGCTCTCTGGGAGTCTCCCAAATAAGTCCGAGTGGAGTTCACACGCTTTGTTCCCCGTTAACCCCTTCGACGCTGGCCGCCGCCCTTTCTCGGGGCGCCATTTGTGCAAAATGAATTGCTTGCTTAGACAGAGCTAACTAAATAAAAGGCAGCAGGGGCTGATCGCATGAAAAATGGATTTTCATTACGGTTTCATTGATTCCAGTAAATAAGGGCCACGGGCTTCGCCCTGCGAGGAACGCAGAGCCGTAATAATTTAATCTGAGGTGACACGGAAGCGAAATGCATGTGGACAAACATCATCCCTGAATATTAAACATGGAACCCCGGACGAGGGGGAAAGGTGTCTGCGGGGGCATTTGAACGTATGCAGATTGCCATCTAACCTATTTAAAAATGGGAATTAAAGACCCTCATCATAAATCACGTTTGCTGCGCCGTGAATGGGCCTTGCTACGCCTGTGCTAAGCAGGACCCTGAAAGGGTAAAAGCTCTCGACCATGTCGCATCGCATATGACTAATATATACTTTTCTTCTAGCTATTTGTCTTTAATACATGGAAAAGAGCCAAGTTAGGAGAAGCAAGGAGAGAGTAAATAAAATACAAGAGCTTTATCAGGCACATGTGGCTGGAAAGCACAGGATTGAAGGCTGAGGGTTACAGCAGTGACTGAGAGATATGTATGAATATACACCGCTTACACCGGCCACAGCTCACAGCTCACTCCGGGTACAGCTCATACAGGGCACAGCTCACACCGGCCACAGCTCACACAGGACACAGCTTATACCGGCCACAGCTCATACTGGGCACACAGAACACAGCTCACAGCGGGCATAGCTCACACAAGGCATACAGTGTCAGCATACACCGGCCACAGCTCACACAGGCCACAGCTCACACAGGTCACAGCTCACTCCGGGCACAGCTCATACTGGGCACACAGAACACAGCTCACAGCGGGCACAGCTCACACAAGGCATACAGTGTCAGCATACACCGGCCACAGCTCACACGGGACACAGCTCACACAGGTCACAGCTCACTCCGGGCACAGCTCACTCTGGGTACAGCTCACAAAGGGCACACAGGACACAGCTTACACCGACCACAGCTCACACAGGGCACAGCTCACTCCGGGTACAGCTTACAAAGGGTACACAGAACACAGCTCACACCGGGCACAGCTCACACAAGGCATACAGTGTCAGCATTCACCGGCCACAGCTCACACAGGAGACAGCTTACACCGGCCACAGCTCACTCCGGGTACAGCTCACACAGGGCACAGCTCACTCCGGGTACAGCTCACAAAGGGTACACAGGACACAGCTTACACCGGCCACAGCACACACTGGGCACAGCTCACTCCGAGTACAACTTACAAAGGGTACACAGGACACAGCATACACAGGACACAGCTTACACCGGACACAGCTCACACAGGGCACAGCTCATTCCGGGTACAGCTCACAAAGGGTACACAGGACACAGCTTACACCGGCCACAGCTCACACAGGGCACAGCTCACAAAGGGTACACAGGATACAGCATACACCGGCCACAGCTCACTCCAGGTACAGCTCACACAGGTGACAGCTCACTCCGGGTACAGCTCTTAAAGGGTACACAGGACACAGCTGACACCGGGCACAGCTCATACAGAATACAGCTCATACCGGGCACAGCTCACACAAGGCATACAGTGTCAGCATACACTGGCCACAGCTCACACAGGACACAGCTTACACCGGCCACAGCTAACACAGGTGACAGCTCACTCCGGGTACAGCTGACACAGGACACAGCACACACTGGGCACAGCTTACACTGGGTACAGATCACACTTGGCACACTTCACACCGGGTTCAACTCACACCAGGCACACAGGACACAGCTCACACTGAGCACAGCTCACACAGGGCACAGCACACACTGGGAACAGCTCACACTGGGTACAGATCACACTTGGCACAGAGGGCATTGGTCACACCGGCTTCAACTCACACCAGGCACACAGGACACAGCTCACACCGGGCACAGCTCACACAGGGCACAGCACACACATGGCACAGCTCACATTTTGCACAAAGGACACAGCTCACACCGGCCACAGTTCATTCTGGGTACAGCTCACAAAGGGTACACAGGACACAGCTCACACCGGGCACAGCACACACTGGGTACAGCTCACATTTCGCACACAGGACACAGCTCACAAAGGTCACAGCTCACTCCGGGTACAGCTCACACAGGTCACAGTTTACACCAGGCACACAGAACACAGCTCACACTGGGAACAGCACACACAAGGCATACAGTGTCAGCTTACACTGGCTACAGCTCACACTGGGCACAGTTCACACCATGTGCAACTCACACAGGACACAGCTAACACCGGGCACAGCTCACACCAGGTTCAGCTCACACCAGGCACACAGGACACAGTTCACACCGGATGCAGCACACAGCACACACTGGGCACAGCACACACTGGGCACAGCTCATATTTGGCAAACAGGACACAGCTCAAATCGGGCACAGCTCACATTTGGCACACAGGACACAGCTCACACCAGGCACAGAGGGTACAGCTCACACCGGGCATACAGGTCACAGCTCACACCAGGCACAGTTCACCCTGGGTACAGCTCGCACCAAGTACAACTCACACAGGGTACAGCTCACCCCTTGCACAGCTCACAGAGGATACATCTCACCCCAGACAGTTCACATTGGGTACAGCTCACCCCGTGCACAGCTCATAGAGGATACATCTCACCCCAGACACAGTGGGTATGTACCAATTTTATCAGCATAAAGGAATTTAATTAGTCATGATAGCTGTTGCTTGAAAGTGGCTATCACCCAGGGTGAGAGTGACCTTCCGTTTTTAGTGATATGTGCTGGACATTGTCACCATCACTGCCATCTGCAGAAACCTTGAGAGTATTTCCAGGACTAAGAAATCATGTCCTCTGATCTTTTCTATGCCTGGGGGCGACTGTCATAACATCGTGGTCAGTTTTTATTTATTTTTTTAATGGCACTTATTGCTAAAGCAGTTCACGTCTTACTTCAGCAAAGTTTCCTATTTGTGCTTGTTGTGTAAGTACTTGGAGTTTCACATCGCTCAGCTTTGATGGCTCATGGTCTTGGTGATAATGACACGCCGGCAGCGGCGGGGATGAAGGACGCTCACTCTGAGCACTGCCTGCTCCTGTCCTGTGGCCAAATCCAGCCACGCCGGTGACCTTTTCAAAGTTTGTTTTCTGAAGCATTTTAAGCAGCAAATTCCCGCCGTAGCGGCTTAACGGAGAATCCGTCACACAAGGCCCGACTCTGTTCACTGTCACTACAAAGACTTGCCTTTTGTGCAAGCAAAACAATTCTGGTAAGAATATTAAAAAATATAAAGCTGCATTAGAGCAGTTGCAGGTTTAATCCACGACCTCTAATGAGGAGGGAAACCCGGGCTGGGCCGTAATCCAGCACACACACGGCGCCGGCTCGCGGCCGTCTGGGGGATCGGGATTATAGACCCCCGTATCCCCCCCCATCATTTCCCAGCCTTTGTAGCCTGCCCTCGTGGTGCTGGGATATGCCTGCCATAATTCCGTAATCGGGGCGTCGTCAGAACCGGTTCAGGGACGGGTTCAGAGCCCAGAAACTCTGCGGATGTCCCTCTGCTGTGACCATGACCAAATGTCCTGTACAGAGAGAGCAAAAAGTTAAAGTGTACTTGTGGAAATAGTGACTGTGTAGTCACGGAGAGAAACTGCTGAAACACGTCATTCAAACTCAGGGGGCGTGAGTATGTTTAAAGAACGACACTGGATAAAGCAGAGTACAGCTTCATTTAAAATGCCCAGAGCGCATTTTTGGGAGAGAATGAAACTTTGGGTTATGGTCCAACTTCATTAACACAATGCAAAGTTTTCAGCAAAAAAAAAATAATCTTTCAGTTTCTTTGCATCAAAGTGCAAAGCTCGCTCCTTCCAGAACACTCTCCCGCAAAGCTTCATGTGTCATTTAGCGATGGGATAAAAGTGACAGGTTGGAATGACAGGGAGCTCATGCCTCTGTCAGATCCAATCGCAAGTCCCTCTACGAAATGCAAATTTCGAGCATGGATAATGAGGCCAGATTCCAGCCACCAGGCCGTGGCCAAGTTCTGCAGAGCGCCGCTCTCATGGTCTCGCAGAGACACTCCCGGCCTCGGCCCGATCCTGTGGGTCCCGCTAGTCGTCTGCCATTTCAAGGAATATCTGCCAAGGAATTCTAACTGTAGTGTGACTTCACATGTATCAGCAGTTGCTTGGAAACTTAAACTTCCTTGGAAATTAAGCTGATTGGTGGCAGTATATCCATGTTTATCAGTAAACCACCACATCCATTTTCATCAGAAATTTCAAATGGACGAGGCATAAACTTCCTCATATCAGCATATGCAAGTCAGTCTTCATACACTGTGTTTGCGGTCTGCTGCCAGATTTTCCAGGTGTGGTGTGAGTCAGTAATAGGTTCCGAATATATTCGCATGGGCTTCCGGCCATCGATATGCACATGTGCCACTGGAGCTCCATGTCAGTGACCCTGGTGCAGCAGGTGCTGGATCAAGGTGTGGCCCCTGCAGTGTGGCCCTCTGTCTGAGGACCTCTGTCAGTAGCAGGTGCCAAGTGCAAGAGCAGCAGAGAAGGCCAGCTTCCTCAATCACCTTCTGCAAAACAGATGCATGGCAGGAAACGACACACTGTGCTGCATTTTTCTAGCACTTTCCACAATTACAGGGAAGTCTAGAAATATCCCAGTGGGATGTGAGCTTGCCTCACCTCTTCCCTTTTTTCTGGTAAGACATGCGCAGAGGGCAAAGGGTTTAGGGCCTGTGGCAGCTCCGGTCCTTAGGCCTTGGCACCTGAGCCACAGGGTGGGTGGAGCCGCTGATGCCCCCTGGTGGTCCGACTGAAGGTGGCACCGTTTGGCAACCTCCTCCCTGCTTAATGGCAGGTAACCGGCTCAGCAGGCAGTACGCAAGCGCCGGAGAGGTGCAGGACTGCACGCTGAGGACGAACGGAAAACTGAAAGGGGCCTGCAGGCAATGAAAACAGTTTGAAGGGAGCAAAATCACCAGCTGTGTATTACCAGATGCTTCAATGCAAAAGCACGCTGCAGATTTACAATATACATACATTTGACCTACATACACACACACACGTAATGTAATATAATATATAAGTATATAATATATATGTATGCATGTGTGTCTATTATTTCTTTGGTTTCAAACAATTATTTTACAAATGTCATATATATGAAATATACACATGGAGAGGATTTTAACATCATTAATACATCTTACCTTGTGTGTGTGTGTGTCTATATATATACACACACACACATAAATTCTATGCCGTTTGTCAAATTATTGAAGGCATGCAATAGCGATTGTAAACATTTTTAGACACAATATTTTTTCATTTGGGTTTTTTTTATGAAATGTTTTTAAACTAAAACTGCAAGTACATTATTCTGTGTTACATAAATGTGCAGATTGTGAGTTACAGTGTTTTTTGACTCGAACATGGAGGCGTCTATGGAAGCTTTTAAAAATTCTTGTATTGAAAAACCTCCAGTAATTCGGATAAAAATACTTTATTTTTGTTCAGGTTACCTAGGATTTTCTTAACGATCATTTAAACAAGAGCACAACTAGTATTAAATGCAAGTATACAAATATATATTTTTGTATTTTTCTGGATTTAAACCTGCATTGTAGCACTGTATCTGTGAGGAAATCTAGGGCAGTCGAGTGAGAGAGGCAAACTATGCCGTTTCATCTGAGAGATTCAAAAGATCGGTGTTATAAAATTTTAAATGTAATGTTTTATGTACATATTAAAACCCGCATCTGCAAATTCCATCTTTTCAACATCGAATTTTAAATAGGATTTATTTTTACCCCGCGCTTGTAATTAATTGAGCAATTAGACGCACTTCAAACAAAGTGCTTTTCGTCCCTCGACCGTTTGCTGTAAATTTTGAGGGCGAATTTTCCCGGTAAAGGCGACGTGAAAAAGCGCGGATATGTGAAAAGGGGAAGAAAACAATGCATTTGCTGATAAAGGCGGATGCGCGTCGCTTCGGATGCTGGGTCACTCCGCTGCTCACCAGCCCCGTCAGCCGCTTTTTACGGCTCCTGCACCCGAGCGGAGGATTTCAGGGAACCGTCACCTGGGTGGGGGGGTTGGATCACTCGCGGAGAGCTGGGGCTGCTGTCCCCCTCTCATCTAGCGACGTGTCATACACTAACGGAGCCTCGATCTACCGTCTTGCCAATGACTGTTTCAGGCTGAAACTGGTCTTTGTTATGTACCCCACCGTATGTAACCCCCAAATATCCCATTCAGTTTTTCATATCAGTCTGTGAATAGATGTATTAAGCAATGTAAAATCACACCTTCACTTCGCTAAACAAACACAGGAATAAACATCAAATCACTTTCCATATCTGTTTCAGTTTCTGGTGGATTGTTGGTAACATTATAAGGATGACTGATTTTTTTGTGATTTATTCATTTTTCCTTGTCAATACAGACCTGTGTATTTGTATTTCTTTGCTGTTTTTACAACGTTTTTAATAAAGTTGTATGCTGAGTTATAGTCAATTAACTATAATTTTACTAAACCCTATCACTGAATTTTTCCTGCACACTGAACAATTATAACAGGGAGCGAAGGACTGTTGAATTTAAATTACGTTTAATTAATAACAGTGGCAGTTTCCTTAAAAGACCTGTAAAGTGTAGCTCCTACACTGTCCCCCAAACCTTGGCCAGTGCCCCCCGTGGTGGGCACCTGGAGCTCTGGGTGACAGCCCCACATGTCGTAGGATGAGCCCCCACCCCGGCGTGGGTGGCCGTCGGTGGCTGAGTCTCACGGCTTCCTGTTCAACCTACAATTTGCCCACATCTGTGCTTCATTATTGTCTGTGGCGGCACTGGGGGGTCGTTATATTTCACATCAAACAGGAGCCCACCTCCCCACCCCTCGCCGTCGGGACACACTGCAGACAAAAGGTAAAATGGGGGATGGGCAGCTTATTTTTCCAGCGGTGAAGGGGGGACAACCTAGGATCATTTTATCCGGAGCAGGTTAATTAGAGAGAAGTGTTCCAGCGTTCCATAGAATTCCGTACATTCCGGGGCCTCCGGAACCCCACGTTCTCATCGTGCATCATGGGTCACGGCCCCAGGGGAGTGGGGGAGGAGAGCAGGTGCTGGAGTCCAGCTTTGGCGAACCCGTGTCCCTCTTCAGCTAGAAACTAGCAGTAACAAGAATGGCACGGTGGCGCTAAAATCACTAAAACCACGATCCATCCGCTTTGCTCTATATGCAGCTATCCGAGGTATTACTGCTTTTTTGTATTTTAAGATTCCTCTGACTAAGCACTGAGGAGGTAAAAACACCAGTTTGCTCTGTGTTCGGGTAAGTGAGGTATTTCCTCTTTTTTATATAAATATATCAGATTGAGGAACTTACTGTAAACATCGGACGTGTCCAGCAGGTCCGGAATGACAAGGCACACGTCATCCGTATCTCTTAAACTAACACGAGCGCCATAAGTCAGGGCCCAGACTGGGGCGAAACTTTGGCCAAAAAGACTGCTTTTGTTCCAGCAAGAACCTGTGGCCCCCGCGCGGGGCTGGGCCGGCAGCCCATGAGGGGGCCGGAGGCCGGTGAGGGACCAGGCCGAGCGGCGGGTCTTAAACGAGAGGTGCACCTAGGAGAGGAGGAGAGCGGGTCAGCCTGGGATCCCACCTGAGCGCAGCGCATAGCCGCAGGAAACCCCCCGGGGCGCCTGGCCGCACCGTCCCTCCCTCAGCTGACTCGCGGGGGGGCCCTCCACCACAGCATCCACACTGCCCCCCGGGGAAAGAGGATTATTTCTCTTTGCAGCTCCCAAAACTTTACGGAATCCTCTGAAGAAACGAGAAGCGGATGGCAAGACGCAGGTGCCCCACGCCGCTCCCGGGCGCTGCCGCCCCTGCCCTCCTGGTCCTGGGGCTCCTTCTCCTGGCCCTCAGCTCTGCCTCTGCAGAGGAGTATGACTACTATAGCTGGCAGTCGGATAACTTCCACACGGGTGGCGCCGGTGGCGTGGCGGGCGGCGGACGCTTCTACGCGCGCCGGCCGCAGTGCGTGGACATCCCGGCCGATCTGCGCCTGTGCCACAGCGTGGGCTACAAGCGCATGCGGCTGCCCAACCTGCTGGAGCATGAGAGCATGCAGGAGGTGCGGCAGCAGGCCGGCAGCTGGGTGCCCCTGTTGGCCAAGCGCTGCCACGGCGACACGCAGGTCTTCCTGTGCTCGCTGTTCGCGCCCGTCTGCCTGGACCGGCCCATCTTCCCATGCCGCTCGCTCTGCGAGGCCGTGCGCGACAGCTGCGCCCCCGTCATGGAGACCTACGGCTTCCCCTGGCCCGAGATGCTCCGCTGTGACAAGTTCCCCATTGATAACGACCTCTGCATCCCCATGCAGTTCAGTGCAACGCAAACACCAGGTACCCCCACCGCCCTCCTGCACACAGCTGCAACGCATGCCGCAAATGTCAAAGACAGTAAAAGTCACATAGATCAGCGACAAATTACTGATTTTAGCCAATTAATTACTCAGTTATTATTGAGGTTTTTAATTTCCATATCTCTCTTCTGACAAACCTAAAGACTCAGCCAATATCATACGAACATTTAGGTATGTATATGCATGCATTAGAAGAAAAAGCTCATTTTAAATTGATGATTATGTATTTTATTTTATTATATATTTGTATATCAGTTCATTTCTATTTGCCTAAAGTGAATTTTGCGACTGGCGGAAGGACATCTTGACTGATGCTTATGGGCAGGTCAGGCACAGAGTATGATCCTTCACACTGAGTGTCAGACACCCGCAGGGGAAGGTTGGGGTGTGTTAGTTAATGTTGCTGTTTCACTGCATGAAGGACACAGGCATTCATAGGCTGGCAGTATATGCTGAGTGGGACTCCATCGCAGGGCAGAGCTAAGGAGCTTTTGTGTATGTTCTTCGGTGGGCTTTTTTAGGAGGGAATTGTTTGTTTTTGATGTACGGCAGAAGTTTTAGTGGGAAGGACAGCCACCTCCCTGATCCAGATACCTTATCATGACTTATGACTCACTGTGTCCAGAAATGTCCAGGATTCACTTCCAGGATGTTCCAAGGGTTAGAAAAACACAAACTTTACATTAACTGACAGTAATTCGCTTTCTCTGCCGTTCAATACAAAATTTAAATGCCATGCTTTCTGATTTATTATTATTTGCGTTTTACATATGTAAAATTGCCAGTATTGCCAAAAGTATATATTCAATTGAAAACATAGAAACTTTTGTTAGTAAATTAGTAGTACAGTAGTTTTGGTCTGTTTAAATTCTGAAACAACCACAAGAGTAGAATTTATTTAGCATGTTATGGAAATTCTGAAATTTTGAATACATATTATAGACACATATTTTGTCCATCAGCAGAAATATTACTAGTTAAAACTTTTTAGAAGTTGCTAGTGGTGTGAAAAGAATTTGAACTACTGGAATAAAGGAGAAGTGATGCTTCAACTATTTTAAAAAGCTCGTATGAATGCAGGAAGCGCAGTATCCCCTCGCAGATTACGGCAGCCTGGTCTGCGGTCCGTTCGGGAAATTAGAACGGAGCTGAATTACTGCAGAATAACAGTCAACTGGAGAAGGAGACGAGGGGCAGCGTGTGAAAGGTGATTCGACAGGAGAGAGAGCGGGGGCAAAACTAATCTGTAAATGATAGCTAAAATGCATTTGTAATGTATGTTACAGACGTGCGTCCTCACGTTGCATTATAAATACAAAACTGTGTGAAATCTGCGTACGAACTGGAAGTATGATGAAAATTCTGAAGATATGAAAAATACATATGAAAGCTTCGAAATGGGCACATCGACCAATAAATCAGACTTTATTTAATAAAGTATATACATGCGAGGAGATCTGTTTCTCTCGTTTGAGGTAGGCTACAGCGCCGTTGCTGCATGAGTTCAGGCTTCACTAAAAAGTGATCAAAGCATCCAGAAATTAAGGAAATAACGTTGCCAGGTTTTCATAAAAAAATGCAACCCCTCGTGAATCTCTTAAAACTTGGAAAGTTATAGCTGCCGTTAATAAAATTACTATTCATTTCCTCGTGCCTTGATATTAAGTCTATATGGTAAGAGGAGAGTTGCTTTGCTAGTCAAGTAGCAAAATGAAAAGCGAGCTATTGTGAAATTGATGGTGATAACCGGGGGTCATACGTCACCAGCTGACTTTGCTGGTGCGGGGGGGTGCAGCAGCTGTGTTTGGCGGCCTGATAACGCAGCTTCCGCTTTGCGGTGCCTGGGATTCAGCTTACGGTTCACATCTACGTGACGGCGAGTGATTTTACCAAAAGACGGTGAACGTTTTCACACAATAAAAAACCAGTCAACAGCGTTACAACACGCGCCCTGTATAATTTCACATTTACTGATTTGAGTGTCGTGCTGTTGAAAATATACTCTCTTAAATCTTCTTAAACTTAAATTTTGAGGCAAATGAGGAACTTCTCGTTTGAACGTGGAATGTCAGACATCGCCATAGATGGGATTTTAAGGTGGCTGAGAATGGACACTGGCTTTTTCCGTGACCTTTCTGGTTAAGCCTGTTGTCTGCTAGATAAGATAAAAGGCACATGGTTTCAGAAATGGGGGGTAGAACAGAAAGGTCTTGTTGTGATTTTGTGAGTCAGGTGACCAGTTCCCAGATGCCCTTGCATGGCACATTGTGAATATTAAGCCTGACTGCAGCATCATGTCTTGGTAACGTACTCGCTTGCGGGAGAAGATCAGGCAGCCTGCTGCAGGGTGCATTGTTTCTGGAAAGCCGAAGAAAAGAACTGCATGTGATTTAAATCCATATATATATACAAGGCAGGGGTGCCGGGACCGACTTTGAATGGGAAGCATGAATTACGGATAATCCCAGACCTAATTCAGAAGGTGCATAGGTGTGTGACCCAAACAAAAACACACACACACACGCACATATCTCTGACAGGCCTGCTTGATTGTATATCAAAAGTCTGCCGAATGCGGTTTGATCGGAGGATCCGATCTGGGATTTACAGGCCTGCAGAGGCATGTTAAATTCGTCTGTGCTCTCTGTACATTTAAACAGATGTTGGTTTGCAGTTGACAAGCGAGTCCTGTGGGATTTCATCTGCCTGCAGTGATGTTTTATACCGTCAACGTTACCTGAGGGTCAAAATGAATCATAAAATTATGACTCCTGCACATTAATATGTAGGACGTCATGTCCTCGTGGAAATTTCTGTGTGTCCTGGTGGGGGAGGGAGGCACAGGCTGTGCGGAGGGTTGACAGACGGTGTCTGGATGACCGGTGGATCACCTGGAGTCTGACACAGCTCTGGGGGGGCCGCGCCCCGGGCCCACGGCCCCGCGGGGCGAGCCCGTGAGGTCCCCCAAGCGGGGCGCAGGGAGCAGCCGACGGCAAGAAGC
>JAODJX010000100.1:292393-302544 GCA_026776945.1 Isichthys henryi | reverse complement strand
CACACACACACACACACACACATACACACACAGCTGGGAGACAGGAACTCCAAACAAACAGGAACATCAACACATAAACAGGGGCACCAACACACACTCACACACACACCAACACACACTCACACACACACACACACATAAACGGTTGACAGACAGGGCCTCCAATTAAATGGGAACATCACTTCGTAAACAGGGAAACGAACACATATACACACTCACACACACACACACACACACACATATATATACAAACAGCTGGGAGATAGATGAAAAGGTGGGATGTGTCCTTGTCACATCTTGTCATGTACAAACGCTTTTTGCGTGTGCAAGTACACACCCAGACAAAGCTCTCAAAGACAAAAACATTGTGATTTTCACCCAAAACTCCACCGATCAGACATATATTTATGTTAAGACAACACATTCACCAAAAACAAAAAATAAACTAAATCAATTTGTATTACATGCATACATACATCTAATTTCCCTGAATAATATTTCTCACCAGCTAGCTCCCGGCTACTGGTTAGTACTTAAGTCCAACGTCTCCTAGGTTAGAGGCCCTGTTATGTACAGTCCACATGGTCTCGCTCTCATTGCTCGGCTTCCTGTGAATACACAGCATTCCTCCCGCAGCTGGGTAACTTAGTGACTCCAAGCTGTGTGAGCATGTCCTGCAGCCCTCTGCCCTGTCTTTGCAGGGTCCAGGTTCAGGCTCCCTGTGACCCTGAAGGGGATAATGCCGACAGCCAGGATGGATGGGTAGGATTATGGATGAAAATGTGGAAACCATGACAAAATTCTCCTGACTCCTACTGGGCTTCTCTGTCACATCGCTTTGCAATCCATCACCCAGTCCTTGGCCCAAGCTGGTCCATGAACAAATCTTAGGAATTTATAAATCAAAGAACAGTAGGTTCTCCATATGACAAGCAGCAAGAACCAAGCTTCTGTTTACAGGGAACTTCCATGGAGCCTTTAATGCCTTATCCACACGCTGCGGAATTGAACCATCAACTCACTCTCAGCCCAGCTTAAATAATGTATGAAATCATGGATACGGCCAATCACTCCTGCCTCCCAAGATGCCACGTTGGCGTCGGTCAATAGCAGAGATCTCACACATTTTGGCAGATGGCAACAGCAGCCAAAGTAAGACTCATCACTATGGAGGTGGTGAGATCATTAACGGCAATTGGGCAACAGCAGCAGAACCAACCAGAAGATCAAACAGCACGGAAATCCACTCAATTCTTAATCAGTACCATCTGACTCTGTAAGCAGAGAGCATGTAGCATGTTCAGAAAAGACAGGAGAAAGCATAAATCCCATAAATTCCCGTGTTTGCTACGCAACTTAACCAGGATCAAAAGAGACAACCAATCATTTCTGAAAAGGGAATAAATGGGAAAGAATCGGACCGCAACGCAAGCCAAGCAAGCGTGCCGTGTGCGAAAAATAATAGCACGAGGCGAAACATAAATGTGGAGAAAGCTTACTACCCGAAAGGTACCCCTGCCATTTATCTTCATTAGTCTGATGCTGTTATGCATGCTTCGCCAAATATTTTCTGCGTGTCTCCTGAATGTGGAGTTAATATTTCCTCTCCTCGACCGGCAAGATGTACTTCAAGCTGATTTGGTGCTGAGATCTGGTGTCTGTGGTAAATCATCCGTAAGGAGGTTATCTCAAGCACCGCATCAACTCCACATTGTGTCATTAAACAGAAGAATGCTTTCTTCAGCTGTTCATGAGGGCCAAGAGGAATACGTTATGACAATCTGCAGATCCCCATGAATGCAAATACTGCTCTAGAGATCAAATAAATCTCATTTGGGTTTATTTTCTATCACGATGAATAATCCATCCATCCATCTTGCAACTGTGAGTTGTGGAAAGGAAAGAGTCCATCCTAGGCAGCACAGGCATGGACAGGGCAGGGGGGGCACTTCAGTTGGCTGCATACTTCAGACAAAATTCACAGACTCAACATTGTTCACTGTGACATCATATGATGCATGATCACTGCGGTGACCACTGTTTCGGCACACTGCCCGTGCAGGATCCCAGAGGCAAACTTTTTCATTTGTTCTGACTCCACCACTGGCTAACATAAATGTGATGCTGCAGGATTGGTCAGCAGGACTATTTAGGCAGTTACCAGCATGCTTTGCAATTTATATAATGTAAATTAATATGTGTATTTGTGTATTTATGTTAATGGTAAACTTTGATAATGTTTGCTGTGGAATGTGTGCGTTTCATTAGAGTGTAACTGTGAGTGTCGTGTAAACTGTTGGCCTCCCTGTCTGTGCCACTGCTGGTATTAAACTGATAGTGGCTGTTCATAGAGAGAGCTACTTCCATTTTAAAAGCATCTCCTACATTAAAATGACTCACACGGTCACAACAATACACTTATTTACACTCTGCATGTGGGTCTGTTACACTGGAGACATTCTTTGCCCTCTAGGCTTGTGGCGTGACATACACTCTTGTGCAAATTAATTCAAACAAGTTGTCCTTTCTATATGCAGAGAATGACCACAGTTAAGGCAGACATCACAGTTATATTAATTCATATTTATCTCCTTGGGTCTGGATTTAGGACGAGGGGGGACTGATAACTCTCTAACCCTACCGCAGCAGGCCTGCCAGTCTGTGGACACAGTTCCTCCTCTGTCCATCCACCCAGCTCTAACCCCACCCCAGCAGGCCTGCCAGTCTGTGGACACAGGTCCCCCTCTGTCCATCCACTCGGATCTAACCCCACCTGAGCAGGCCTGCCAGTCTGTGTGCACAGTTCCTCCTCTGTCCATCCACCCAGCTCTAACCCCACCCCAAGCAGGCCTGCCAGTCTGTGGGCACAGTTCCTCCTCTGTCCATCCACCCAGCTCTAACCCCACCCCAGCAGGCCTGCCAGTCTGTGGGCACAGTTCCTCCTTTGTCCATCCACCCAGCTCTAACCCAACCCCAACAGGTCTGTCCTGCCGGTCTATGGACACAGTTCCTCCTCTGTCCATCCACCCAGATCTAACTCCACCCCAGCAGGCCTGTCAGTCTGTGGACACAGTTCTTCCTCTGTGCACCCACCCAGCTCTAACCCCACCCTAGCAGGCCTGCCAGTCTGTGTGCACATTTCCTCCTACATGTAAACACACATATAGAATGGGCAGAACTGAAACACGGTGAGAACATGCAAACACGCAGGCAGAACGGGGCAGAACCAAAATCCCCAGTCCTGGAAGCAAGAGGTAACAGTGTGACCCGAGTAATATCAATAACAATCCTGTCACCTCTGTTATAGTAGGAAAAGACCTGAAAATACTGCCATAAATTCAGTCTTCAAGAAAACACAAAAAAACATGTGTGTGTGCGTGTGTGTGTCTGCGTGTGTCCAGACATGCCTTACCTTGTGGGGACATTTGTCCCTACAACGTGATGAATACCATTTTTTTTTTTACCTGGGAAAACTCTATTTTATAAAAATCTGTGACTGCAATGAAAAAACTAAAAATGCAAAAACTCTTGTATTTTGTTTTGTTAGGGCTGGATAGGGGTTAAGGTTGTCATAGTTAGCATTAGCATTTTTCCAATAGAAATGAATGAGCTGTCCCAAAAAAGGTATGATTACATAACTGTGTGTGTGTGTGTGTGTGTGTGTCCCTGTTTTGGATAAGTTTTTATGCAGGATAGACAGACAGGTGGACAGATAAAACGGCTATTGTTCATTAAATTTACTTTTCTTAAAGCAATTAAATTTTCCAGTAATGTATTCAAAATACATATATCATACAATAATATGAACTAGACCTTATTCCAAGTACATTCCATTGTATATTATACAGTGCGACAGGTAGCCATATTTTCATGCATGGATTATGAACATGACATACAGACAGGATGTTTCCACCTGCAGGATTCCAGCCAACAGCCACAAATACGCACAATAAAATTCACATCTAACACTCTTACTCAAATCATATTTTTCTTGGCACCAATAGCACATTAATTATTCTGTTAGAATTTCAAAGATATGAGCCTAAAGGTATCCTGTCTGTCTGCCTCCTCTGTGTGCTGTCCAGCGGGCTAGCAGGCAGCCAATCACGACAGCCCAGTGTTTACGGATTGTAAAAGGCCATAGAATCTGTCTGCCTGTCTGTCTGTCCGTCTGTCTGGCTGGCTGGCTTTCTGTCTCAGTAGATTTCAGTGATACTTCTGTGATCAGGGCTTTTTATGTTGTAACAAATTACGGAAAACTGTACCTATCTACTGTCTACAACAGAGGTTCCAAACTATATTAGACGCAAATTCCACTATCAACAAAAAGCCAAAGTCTACTGCATCCCAAAAAATGCCAGCCTGGGGGTCCCGGGCAACAAAATTTGCCATCTGGGGGGGGGGTCAATCCTAGGGTACAGATTCAACTTAGTCTGCCAGTTGGTGACCACTAATCTACAAAAACCACTTCGATAGATGAATTTGTGCAAGCAGAGTTACTCAGTGAGGTGAATCACAGCTAAATATGCGCAATATATTGCTTAATTTATTGGCAGAAGTTTGTTAAAAATGAAGATATAAGTATCGATCCAACCATATGATGTTGGCCAATACTGTTGCCTGATATTTAAACTTTATCAATAATCGAAGTTCGTAGCACAAGCGCTAAAGACAACTTAAAGAATAACAACTGAACTGGACAGTCATGTATTTTCCATAATGGAGGAAGAGGGATTTCATCACCTTATTCACCACTTATAAGAGGCCTCAAAGTACCAGCTCGCGAGTCGTTTTTAATTCATTATTAAATGTGGTCCACAGATCGATCTTGTTTTATACTAAGAAAAAGAAAGATATAACATCATTCCGCTAATTCCGCAAGCCGGCAACTTCACATACACATATGCACATAATTTACACAACACTACACTACTAACTATAACCTTAAGCTGGGCATACACTGTGCAATGTTCGGCTCATTTTGAGTCGATTTTTCACTCGCGCCATAATTCCTAGAATCTGGCCGAATTTCAGCTTGATCATGCGTCATATATCGTAGAGTACAGAATGTAAGGAGCACTGATTCACTCCTCCCGACCAGCTCCCGACCGGCAACTGGAAGATCGTGAGAAAATCAAACTTATTTGAAATTTTGGTCAGTCATCGTGGGGATATCGCACTGTGGAAGTAGGACCACGAGCCAACTCACTTCAGCCTGAGCGGGTTGTCCTCACTGCGCACGTGTGAACACAGAACTGAAGTACTCAGAAATGAGATTAGATGTGTACGCACACTTGCCTGTTGCCAGAAACCGAATTGTAACAGAAAGCCTGTACTTGGGGCTAATCGCCTTTGTTAGGTGGGTATCCCTCTGTATGATATGTGGCGTTACCCTCTCCAGGAGGAAACTGAAGTCCTCCACAGACATTCTAAGAAGGTCCTGAAAACCCTTCATATCATCCATCTATTTACACAAAACTTATATTAATACAGCAAGGTAGTATAGCCTGTTGTCTGAAACTGATTGGTGGTGGGATCTTAGGTGCTACAGGCTAAACACAACATTGAGATTTAAGGACTGTGATAAATTACACTTGAGTAAACCCAACATAACTGGCCTGTACCTTTGAACAAGCAAGCAAGCAAGAAGAAGCAGGCATGTTATTGTTTGCATTACAAGTTCTGTGTAGGTATCAGGACATCTGCAATGTAATTTATCTGTCGCTGCTTTCCTCCAGTTCTCGTTGTAAAATGGAAAGACCATATTGTCCACGTCTTCCCAGCCGTCTTCATGTCCACACACACTGGCGCCTTTTCTTTTTGGATTTTTCTGCGCACAAAATTGCACAAATGGCCAAAGCAGCGCGTGAGCATCGCCACTGATGCGGGTTCTTCTTCATCTGCTGCTTCTTTTCCGACGTTTACGTCTTCATATCGATCCCGTAGTGTGAGCAGTCAGGTCGTATCCGAGTATCGGACCATATAGCATGTGGACAGAAATCGTGAGCTTTGCCTTTTCATCGCATGCGAATTAGTCGTACAATTTGAGCTGGGTGTTTATAAAACGCCTGGAAATATCGCACGGCTTGACACCTTCAGAGTTGAGCTTTTGATTCCTGCCCTTGGCTCTGTCTGTGGAATTTGCATTTTTCCCCACGTTCAGGTGTTTTTTCATACAGGGCATTATGGTGCCGCCCCTGGTTTCCTGCTGAACTCTTGTCATTACGTCCTTCTTTCGATTTGACAGGAACTGGAGGCGAAATTGCAGGTTTCTTGCTGCTGAAGCACAGCTGTGGATTTTTCCCAAGCTCCACCGGGAAGCCTGAGCTAGAGTAGCTTTATTCCAGGGCTGTCAACCGAATCAGAAATGGTTCAAAATTGACTGCTCCTCTAATACAACATGACAAGTCACATTCCCATAAACCTCCACTCAATTTACTGATGTTTCATGAAAATTCTATATCTCAACACATCTGTTAGATCCTGTTCCCATATGAACAGATAAAGAATCAGGACTGTAAAACAGGCAGGGCCAAGCTCGAGACAGCAGTCAGGTGACATCCCTCCCATTCGCACCACTTAAATGGTATTGAGCAGTGTTTCTCAACCCAGACCTCTGGGACTCCAGAGACAGACCAGGATTTTGCTCCCTCCCTGTTTCCAACATACATGTACCAGGTATTTGGCTCAGTTGTGCTGGTAGGTAGAGGACAGGTAAGGAGCGTGTGCTGATTACAGCACGTTGCCACACCCACAACACCCACAACACAACAAACCACCTCAGGGATGAGAACCTGAGTGCAGCCATGCGGGCAGGTGATACCTCAGTACCACACTAGTCTGAATGGACCAGTGTGAGTTTTTTTCCGGTGGCTGGAGTGCAAACCCTGCCACCAACTCCCAAATTTTCCCTGTAAGTTGGCAAACCTGATTGCAGGTATGGATGTAGATTAATGTCATACCCAAAATGATTAAGGTTAAGGGCCTTGCTCAAGGGCCCAGTAGAGTAGCATGACTCCTGGCATTCACAGGATTCAAACCAGCAACCTTCCAATTGCTGGCACAGATCCCTAGCCTCAGGGGCATCGCTCCACCAACGCTGTTAGTTATGACGGAGCAAAAACATGGACTGTCTATTAGTCCCAGAGGACTGAAAATGGTATTGACCACGTTATAACGACGTGTCTATAGTTCATGACCAGTACAAGAACAGGATTCCTTGCAGATGTTAGCTGGATATTCATGGGTATTTCCAGCGAGGTAGAGATTCACCATGATTCAGGTCTGGAATTTTAACTTCACTGATCCCTTAAATTCTTATTTGACAGCACAAATTAATGTTACGGATTGAAATACGTAGATACAGGATTAATTCGTCATTGGGCTTAACCTTTATACAGAGGAAAGGCAATATTTAAATTGCACAAATGCCAGAAATTGACTACTGATGTTAGTCTATAAAATTGCTGTGCGTCAGCTAATGACAGCATAAACACATGTGGTTTCTGTTCACTGGGCACACAACATTTCCCAGCCTACTTTCAGTCTTATTTAGTTTAAGCAATTCGATTTCACTCGGCGCTTGGATACCGTGAGCTTGCTTGCTAGCATGGCAGCTAACAGAAGCTGGCAGCCTTTAATTGTCTGACTGGGTAAAAGTGGGGTGACACAATGGCACTGTGGGTAGCACTGTCATCTTACCCTGCTAGGGTTTTGCATTTGAACCCCACATTCTGTGCTACACCCCACAATGATGGAGCCCTCCTTAAAGGCAGCAAATACACAGTATACAGATGGGTGGAAACTGAGGCCCTGTTTACCGGATAATACTCGCTACACCATAAATCCTCTTTTTCATTATGTGCTCTTCATGTTTTTGCTATTTATTTTTACCATCTAGTCGCACCTTAATTCTATCATCAAGGGGGAACTCTCCAAGGAAGGGGGGAGTGATATATTAATTAGCAAATTTAACAAGCAATCCAATGGCAATTACTCAGTTAAACCTTATCAGCAATTTTCTGTATATGAGTAGATATTTTCATAAATGATTATTTAGTATTTAGTATTATTGTTGTTAACAGAAACATATCGTCAAAGTCATTATTTAATCAAATTCTTTCACGTAATCAAGAAGTTGAGAGCACCTGTACTTTTGCCAGACAGACTTCAGTATTATAATGTCTTTCATCTAGAAAAGTCGCTCCAGAAAACCCGTAACCCTCAGGAGTAAAGCTGGACATTTCCGTACTGCTGAATAAAAAGCACGCTGCAAAAATAAACTCATTTTACCTTCACAGTCCTTCACTGCTGTTAACCTTTTAAAGAAGGAGGGCCTCCTTTGTCTGCCGGCTCGTCTCTGTTCCACTGAACTTCGGGAAAGTGCTCAGTTGCTATCTTAATTAGCCCAAAGAGAAAATGTATAGGTTCCTGTTCCAGAAATCATGAGGGGAACCCTTTGGATCCCCTAGGCCCCAAACTCATAATTAAGGCTCCAGTTATTCCTCAGCTGCACAACCGCGAAGCTGACGGCACAGAGGGAACAAAGACAGGAGTCGGGGGGGCTGGGGGGGCTTCCTGCCAGTGCCCTGCCCTGTTTGATCGTTATCCTTGGTGCTGGGAATGAGGTGGACCAGCTAACACAGCAGAATCCTGCTACTAAAGCACGCCGGGGGTGGGGGGCTGAAAATATTGCAACATTGGGCAGAGAGCAGGGAGCACGTGGGGCCGCACTGTAGTCAGAACCGTCATCGCTGGTGGACTCTTGGGAGGGCATGGGGCACAATGCCAAGGCCCTCCTGTCACCGCGCTCTCTTTAGACTGGGGGGTGGGGGGGGTGGGGGTGCAGTAACCCGCTTTCATCTCATCTCTAATTAGAGCCAGGGTGTGACTTCAGGACAATCAGCACACAGCTCCACAGGTCTCACCCTGGGAGAAAATTCATTCCTAATAGGACCCCCTAAGTGGGGGCTACTTCAATGCCTGTTTAAATATGAGGCTTTTTTCACTTGTCAGCTTTAAATGGTCTATATGGAGCATTATTCTATAAGAATAATAGAAAAAATGTCCTTGGGGATAATAGCCTTAGATTCATATAAAGGATCATGGGGCTTTGGGTTCTTTGAGCTGATTGGCTGCCCCTTTCACATCTCATGCACTTGAACTTGAGCTCCTTTCGGGCTAATTTAACATTTCAGATGTGTGCATTCACCCGGGATCCGTTGTGGCCGCCCCTCCGAGCCGCGTCTCTCTCCATCTCCTGGATCCAATTACGGTCAGAAACAGGAGCTACCGCTCGGACTGAGAACGGCACTGGCCGCTCCTGCTGCGCCACTGGGAGGGGGATGTGCTTTTTTAAAACACCCGCATGACTTTACCAAGACAGAAGTATTTCTTTCATAAAAAACTCCTCAGAATTAGTATTACTAGAGCAAGTCTAATGATACCTGCTCTTTATCTGACCCTAAAATAGCCCATCACTGACATGTCTGATTTCAAGCATTATTTTTACCAGGGATGGGAAGACTTGGCGAGTCTGAGTCAAGTCTTGAGTCATTTGTCAAAGTCCAAGTCGAGTCCAAGTCCAAGTCACAGCATCATTCTTGCTGTGAAGTCACGAGTGGTAAAATTTGTGACTGGAGTCCAAATCCAGTTGTGAATCATGTAACTTGAGTCCTTATCTATGTCAGTTTTTTTTACCTTCAGTGATTAAGACTTGCTGCATCAAAAACCTGCCATAACACGTTATAGTAGGGCTGGGTGATATATTGGGTTTTTACGATATATCGATATATTTTCATACAAGATATATGATGAGACAATATTGTTTATATCGATATAGTTTGTTGCTTTAAAATTATATTCATAGTGCCGCCACTTCGCCTATTTCTCCTCACCCTGTCTGTCTCTGCAGGCAGCGACAACATGGAGAGAGCCACAGACACGAGGAAAGCTAGCGAAGTGGAGCTGAGGGGTATTTCACGAAGCACGATTTCTTGTTTAGCCACATAATTTGGCAGATTTAAGGTGGTCTGAGCTACATTTAAGTGTACAATTATATAGTCCATTTAGCCCAGATTACCATAAATCCAACAAGTTATCTGGCTAAGCAAGAAATCCTGCTTAGTGAAATACCCCCCTGGTTGGTAAAA
>JAODJX010000100.1:253857-265600 GCA_026776945.1 Isichthys henryi | reverse complement strand
CCGGGGTCGTTTTAATATAAGTTTTTAAAAAAAATAAAAACCCCCCCCCCCCCCCCCCCCACAAAAAACCCCCCCCCCCCCCCCCCCCATGGTGCCCTAAGTACTAGGGGATGGCCCTGCATTGTCTGTGCCTGCGGGGAAGGGGGGTGGGGGTATTAGGTGCCGGACTTGGGTTGGGTGAGAGAGTTTTGTGTTGCAGGTCGGAACCTGACTGCTTTCTCTGGCTGGTCCATTTCCCGTGACTCCCTACAGAAAGGCTTCTCTGCCCCTGACTCCCTTATTTCAGTTCCTGTCCCAAACAAAGCTGTACCATTTAAAATCAACAGCATATCCCTTATCCAGTCTTGCTCTCCATGAGACAGACTCAAATATAGCTGAAAGCAAAGCTTAGGGGTCACAGTGCTGGGTCAGCCAGCACACAGCACCACAGGAACAAGCGAGGATTAATGCTGCGTTCCATTTGCCCTCGGAACTTGGATTCCGAGTTTTGAAGCCGGAAGTGACGACATGCGCGCTCCCGTTTCTCAGAGATACGAGAAATATCTCGGACAGCACAGAGGATCCCGAGTTCGGAATCCAAGATGGCTGCGCCCTTGATCAACAGAAGGGAAAGTTGTAGTTTTGTACTGTTTAAGCACTACTTCTCATTTGTGGCTCATTAAATCGGTCGCACACACTATACTGTCCAACTTACCTGTGGACGTGTCGCTACGGAGTTTTATATGTAAAACAAGTTGTGCATAATGGTTGTAATGTGTTATCAACTGATATTGCTAACAATTAACCGGAATAGAATTGGATTTCGTGATTAGTCGGATTTAAGGTAGTTCGGACTAATTGCAAGTGAACAAAAATAATGGCCATTTAAACTGAGGTACCTTAAATCCGAGAAGTTATTTGGCTAATAAGCAAAAAATCTTACTTTTTCCATATGGGTCCATGGTACTGTGGCAAATGGAACGCATCCCACTCGGTTTATCCAAGTTTTTAGCGAATGTGACATAATCTCGGAATCTGAAAATCGGATCCCAAGACAAATGGAATGCACCAGAAGGGCCTTGCTCAGGGGCTCAAGGGCCCTGGGATTGGAACCAGTGACCTTCCGATACCAAGCACAGAGTGCTACCCTGTGGACCCACACAGCACCCTCTGGTGGTCTCATTTCAGATCCTCATTTTTCATTTCATCATGTGTTTCTGTGGTTTAATTAGTGTACACTTCCACCCAAGGCAATGTGAGGACTCAAAGTTTTAAAGGGTTAATTGACAAAACATACATTCCTGTTTGGTTAGTTTGTCAACAAAGAAACACCATGATCTATATCAATGATTGTGATTCTAACCAAAAATATCACGAAAGGACATGGTGGCCATATCACCCAGCCCAACTCTAACCCTCCTATCATGGCTAAAATCACAGTGTTTCCCCATATAAATATGATCATCTTGGACCAGAATTGGTTTTGAGCTGAACTCCAAGCCCTTAACTGCTTCTCATTTAATTCTGTGGGATTTCACTGTGAAGCTATAGGATTAGCAGTTATTAGACGAGATGGATGTAAAGATCTGGTTATCAGGCTGAGAACAAGCAGTAAGTCCGGTGATGAAGTTTGACTGACTTTACTCATACCCGAGGGTCATACAGATTTCCTATTTTATGGCCTTAGAATACTCCTACACTTCTTGATATTGTCACATGGGAAAGTACCGAGTCACCATAATGGGGGATGGTCCTAAGATGGTGCTAAGCCCATTCTCTACAGCACATGGTAATAGCACAGACAGGAGGCCACTCCTGTGTTCCGGACCACTGTGTAGAAGCTAAACTAAGCACTGACTTTTATTGTAGAACCTTCTCCCCCAGAGGACTGAACTAGCACATCCACACAGCGCTGCCAGCACAAAACTACCTGCATACAGGTAAGGGATATTGAACGGAAGAGTTGAATTTTGCCTTAAATTAATCGGCCAAAGCAATTTGGAACATATTTCTCAACCGATGGTGGTAGTTAATAGGGAATACCCCAGATGGTAAAATGTAGACTCTGAATGGTGTGACAGGTTAAGTCCGTTTTAAAATGCGTGTAATAGGCCAGGGTTCAGAAGGGTTAACAGTGTATATTGCATAGCCAACATTGGTGAAACTCGGAAATCACAATCTTTGCACACTATTTTAACTATTCACACTAAGGAAAAATGTCTGTATATGCAGCCATGGAAAAAACTTAAATTCTGGTTTAATCCTGGTTCTGCTGGCCGAAGGCTGTACTGAGCAGCAGGTTGCTTCCAGGTTTACGTTTGCTTAGACAGCAATACACAAGAATAAGGTGAAGCAGGAGACATTGGGAACGAACAGAAACCAGCCAGGTAAAGAGCGGAAGCGGCCTTCAAATGGCAGAGATGACTGATAAATGAATGGTCTTTTAAGCATGCTTTTCTCTCTGATATAACTTTTTACACAGAGAGGAATCTGTAGTTACAGTTACTTTCCATCTGAGGGGAAGTCTTTAAAATCCCGGTGCGTTGCTAAAGTTCGTCTACGACAGCAATCTGCTAGATTAACATGCAGGAAAGTTCTGCACTTAATCGACCCCAGCTGATGCACTTTAAATGTGTCAGAGTAAACTTTAATGCTGTTTTGTGGGGGGATGTTTGCTCTTGTTTGTCGTTTTATCGGCCCGCTGTCAAAGGCGACACAGACCTGCTTCCCCAGTGCCGCTGTTGCCTGACGGCCTCATTGTGCGCGGCTGCGGCTCGTCTGTGTGCCCGCGGAGCCGGGTTCTGGGTAATTACGCCTCGTCTGGCCCAGGAGACGGAGCAGCAGGTGAAAGGCGGCGTGATTTATGGAGGAGCGCATCATGCCGCAGCATTAATCTTCAACGCGCTTTTGCTGTCGGGCAAACTTATGGCAGAACGCACTACAGCTGCGGCCTGCAGGGTCGCCGAGCTGGGCCAGACCCCGGATCCGGTCCAGCTGAGCCTGCTGACTTATCCCCCAAGGTCCAGATTCCATTCTGTACCTGCTAAGAGGTCAGAAGAAAAAACACAGCCGGGTGTTTCACAGCCAGATCCCTCTCTGCACGTCTGACAGCGAGTAGCCTGATTGCCGACGTTAAGTCGGAATAAACTGCGCGTCTGCATCAGACATGCTTATTTTGGATATTACTGCATGATAACTCTGGGGGAAATATTCAGCCTGCTATTAGATGTGTAATCCATAGGACATTTAATTCATGTAGACCTTCTTGTGTATATTACTAAAACCCGATTTTGATGATTGAATGTTGGAAATGCTCTACGCAGCATCGCAGAAAATCGCCCCAATCGGCAAACATTTTCAAAGGGGGGGGGTGGGTGTCTGGAATCCAGTTCTGTTGAGCGTTTGACTGTGCTGACAGGCACTTAATTAAGTCCACTTATAAGTAATCTGGATTTGATTTAAAGTCATTATCCCGCAAATCTGTGGCCCAGCAAGTGGCAGCTCCTCTGAAGGTCCCTGGTGGCTCCGTTTTGAGTCGGAATTAGTTAAACCCTCTCTGTGAAATGCACATTTGCCTGTGGCTGTCCCCACATAGACTTAGCAGCGACCATGACGTCCGGCCCACGGCTCCAGCCTGTCTGCCTGCCTGCCTGCTTTCCACCCTTTTTATGGGCAAATTAATCACAACACACCGCCGCTCCTCTAGGCTGACACACCTCCATCACAACTCACGTCAATACTGATGCACCTCGATCACCGATGAACCTTTATACCAGTGCACCTCTACGTTGATGCACTGTCTTTCATTAAGGTCTGGATAGGAAGCAAACAGAAGTCAGGACCGATCTCACCAGGTCTGTATTCATTGACAGCCAAACACTCTGTTCAACAGGGATAACATAACAGGAGCATACAGAAGAATTCAGCTTATGCTGAAAGAAATGGTGTTAACACACTGGGAAAGGCCATTAGCAAACGAAGGACAACACCTCATCACCAAGGAAAGTAACATATATGGAGTTATTCCCACATATGAAGAAAGCAGAATGTGTTTAATGTTCTGTTTTTGAGAACTGCAACAGCTGGATAACAAATTAGTTACACTTGGGGAATGCCCAATTATTATTACAATATTGGCCTATTTATAGAACGGAGATGATGGTGTTTCAGTGCTGGCAACAGACACAACAATGCCACGTTTTATATCTATGCCCCAGCTGATCCTGCTTCACTGTACTTTCGTGAGATGCGCCTGACTGCCTGCACTACTGTCCTCCTCTTCCCCTCCCGCCCTTGTCCGCGGATGTACCCGCAGGTCTTCCGGTCACTACGCAAGCGACAGTGATTATAACTGCAGCTGGGCCCCACACGTCTTCCCGGGACTAATGAGCCGTGATGTACCGCTCTGCTTTTTAAACGCAACCTTTAGTCGCTGCCCCATAGGCAGCCCTGGGCTGTGAATCGCTAACGGTGTTACGATTCCTTCCAGAGCCACCTGAAACCTGAGGCCCCGCTATTGGCTCATCTGTGGACACTTAGCATAGCATGCAGTTAGCATTAGCTTCGATGCTCAGCAGGAATTATAGACCACATGATCAGGCAGATCCTCTGCTACCGGTGCAGTGATGAAATTTAGGTACTAACCATAGGGTTTTCACATAATCCATGTCAGGACGGCCACTTTCAGCTACTTCAAAACTGAGAGGCTGCTGTGCTTGGCTAAATAATTCAATTCTTCATGTGATCTGACTGGTTCGTTTCCTTTATTGAAAAACTCATCCAGCTGTTTCACATTAACGTTAGTGACACATGCATGATTATAGGAGCCTCACCAATCAGCACACAGCAAGAACTCAGTGCTTAAGTGAAACCCAAGTCCTTTTAAATGAAAAGGCAGTTTACAGGTCCAGATTGTCCTTTCTGACATGGATAAGCTAGTAACCCTAACTAACCAGTTAAAATTCTCCACTAGTTTAGAAAAGGCCACCAGTTCTAGTAACTAGCTATCCTACCCGGGGTCTCGATAAAAATGTTCCGGCGAATGAAGGAATAAATGTTGCATGAGCACAGTGTCAGAGTGTCCTCGGTAACCGTTTTATTTATTTTCGTAACTTTTAGTGAAACTGCTTTGCAAAGCACAGTAAACACATTTAATCATCAGCTGGCAGCCACGCGTATCGGTCCCACAGTTTATCGGCACGTTCAAGGAAGCACAGGCGGGACTCCCTCCCACGTAAATAATCTGTGACATTTTAATACCTGATATTTCCATCTAACAAAATATTCTCACGTGAATCAATCAACCAGACAGGGATAGTGGTTTAACAACTGAGGGTTCAATTTTTAAAGAACCTGACATCAAAAAAATGTTACTGCTTTGAAATAATATAATGGACTTTTTTTCCCCATGCACACTCAATAAATCAGACCTTTTTAAAAATTACCTCTCAGGAACATGCTGCTTCATGTCGTTTTCTAACAGGTAGGGGACAGTCTAATGAGTTGATCTTAAGAAGTGCCAGTCGTACGGTGACAGTTTGACATTTCACTTAGGAATTTATGGCTTGTGAATTTATGATGGCACCATTCATCTTAAAACAGATTTAAGCCATCCCCACATTACAGATCCACAAAGCGGTTCTGATCAGCCTTTGGCCCGACTGACGAGGTTCTCTGGTGATACCACTGACATCCATCATCGGATCTCTTGGTGCCCATGTCTCCCCCCGCCCCAAAATACACACCCATAAGACTGATTCACATCCGTCTTTAAGCAAAGCTACTGTATCTTCTTTTAATGCGAAATGGAAAGGTTTAAGTCTGGAAGAGACCTGGAAAACTGGACAGTCCTCCTTACCTTCTACAGGGAGGGGTCACCAGCCTGGAGCTCTCCCCCTCCCCAATTCTATTTTGATGCAGGGTATATAGGTCGAGCATATTTATCTGATGCTTCCTAAATGAACAATGTCTTGCATGAAAGTTTGTAATAATAAACATAACACAAGAATCACTAGGTTTCCATACTCAGTTTTTTTTTCTCCCTCAATTCAAAATTTCTTTATATAAGGTGTATAACAGAATAGGATGGATACTATATGAATATTTATTGGATAAGCAACTAAGTGGCTTTGAAGCAACTGATTATAGATTCACCAATGAGTATAAGAAGTTATTTAGGTAAATAATCCGCATGAGATGCTCTCCACATCTGACACAGTGAGACTCACTCTAAACACATATCATGCTTCTGACCTTGACCTCAAAAGCCCAAACGAGGAGCTGTCCGCCTTAGCGAGAGGAATCACGTCGTGGGTGGTGCTTTAAAACTGCACAGGAACCAGTTAAAGGCTGTCTCACTGTCAACCAAGCCAGCTGGTCCACAGAGCATCACGCCAGGCATTGCCATCGCCACGCCCATTCCTCGCGTCCGCGGGGGGGGGGGGAGGGGGGGGATATCTAACAGTGGATGACGCATGGGGCAGAGTTTTTTATTTGACTTAACTGGAAGAGACTGGATGAGTAGGAATGGATTCAAACTGTTATTTTACTGTCCAGCGCCTCACTGGCCCTTGGCTCCAGTCTGCACCCTTAATCCTAAAGCACCCGCTGCATTTCGATCGAGCGTTTCCATTACATGTCGAGCTGCACCAGACTTTAAATTACACAACTAACATATATGCACAATCAGCAGAGGTGGGAGGATACTGGACAGCTCACATAATATTTCTGATTTAGAAAGAAAAGAACTATATAGGATACTGTCTGAGAATCCGATATCATCTTATTATGATGTACAGCTTGCATGTTTCTACTGCACGTTTACGCCGGTAAATCTTGTGAGAACATGCAAAACAAAAGAAAATCGATGATACAGTAAAGTGAGCTGTTAGCGGAGTAGCCCTACAGACCAGGCCGGGATGCAGCCGCTGCTGTTTAATAAGACCTTTTAAACACATTTAAAATCAATGGGGACATTCCTGCTTGCTCAAGGATCAATGGCCCATGCTGATGGTCCTTCCCATATCACCGAGGGGGCGAAAAATGAAGCGCACATTTAGACTAACCATATTTTGACACAGAGGAGCATAACTGCTATCTTGAAGTGGTTTGAGTTTCACTGCTGCCCATATATAGGCAAATGGGAATAAGGCGGCCCCGATTTATCGGATTGTGATTCGTATCTCAGGGATGCTTAAATCTGAAATTTACCGTATATGAGTCACGCCGCTTCCCTTTGTAAGGGAACATTGCGGATAAAGCGATGCCAGATCTCATTGTTTGGCAGAAACGGCAAATTTCTCCTCGACACGAATAAGTCCGGGATGCCGCAGATCGACTCGCAGCCGCACACGACCTCAGCTCACGTATCCTGATTGGCTTATTACAGTACCTACCACCGAAATTCATTCATTCATTCACTCTAGATAGATAGATAGATAGATAGATAGATAGATAGATAAAATAATGTTGCGACTATAAAGTTATACAGTTTTCTCTACCTTACCTTTACGTTTATTTTTTTTCCTCGAAAATCTACCAATCGAAAAAGATTTATTTTCATTATTTTAAATGGAGAAAAATATAATCTGTTTTCAGTCCAATGAAAAACTTTTTACCCAAATGTCACACAAATATAAAAAGCCGGTATAGAGAAAAACTATTTCAAATAAATAACATAATTTAGTCTAATGAAGCTTTATTGTACTCACTTATTGCGGCAAGAGAATTTGTGTGTGCAAGGCGGTCTGAAAACAGTAATACCGAAAAATCACGGCTTACATTTTTTTTGCATACTCTTTTAAAAACGTAATGTCCTGCAAACCTGCGAAATTCTGGAACCAAAACTAAACACCCGTCATGGCCAAAAAAACACTGTAAGCCGAATTACTGCAGGTTGGGAGGGTTTTACTGTAATATCCGGGATTTTTCAGGTTGATCAGAAAAAGCCCGGTAACAAATAATTTCGGAGCTGTTTAGTTTAAGCAGTAAACAGATATTTCCGACTTGGGTCAACGCAGCTGTCACAAATCGATGAAAATCGGTTCACAGCTATGCTGACATGAAAAATGTAAGTGGAAAAGGCGTCAGGTGCCCGTGCACAATTGTGCACAACAGCTTCTCGCCTCTTTCCCTTGTAGACACTATAAATGGTTCCTTTATGCTTTACTTTGCCCCCAGTAATCCTGCTCAGACCCTCCTCCCCCCATGTCCGCATGACGATTACTGCCATTAATTTATGTTTTATTTTCACTGTCTCCAAAGTGGATTTCCTTCTTCTGCGTCTGCCCTGAAGACAACACCTGTTCCTTCTCCCATCCTGCGGTCCTGTCCACCGCCGCTGATTCTCACAATGGCCTGTTTCTTCTCTCGACTGCGTGTGAATACCACACTGGCCATAATAGCTGGGGTATTTTGTCCCTGTAGGGCCCTGAAATTTCTCCACAGAGATATATTCATCCTTATTTGTGTGAGCTTTATCAATCAGACCCCGGAAGATGTTCATCTATTAATACGCCATGCGGCTTGTGAGATAATAGATGATAGTGTTCTTCACAGAAGCTTTGAATGGAGATCCAGAGAAGGTCGGCATTAATAGGTGCCCGGCTTGGTGAACCCTACCACCGAACAGCTGTCCTGCACACAGGGGCGACTTGTTCCCTCCGCCCCAGATGTTTGCAGGCGCGGAGATGCCGCGAGAAGGCTGATCAATGTAGCCCTGTTGTGTGAAGCTGCTGGCACCGTGGACACACCGAGGACCACCCCCCCCCCCATGACCCCCCAGGAGTCACCATGTCTCAGGAATGCTTGGTGAGGAATAAAATATATCTGCCTAAAAGGGATGCAGTCCCAGAAGATAGGTGGCCAGCCCTCGCCTGTGCACTTTTTGTGGGAGAGAGAGTGGAAGTTCGAGGACGTTTTAAATTTGACATGGTCACGCAGCCACCCCCCCCCCCCCGCAGTTTTATTAACAGGGAGTTGCTGCCGAAGTCTCTGTTACTCCCAGCTTTGACGAACCGCCCCGATCCATCTCGCACCGCTGGTAACGCAGCCCGGCGACACGCGGTGACAATAATCTCTGCCGGTTGCCCCCTCTGCCCCCCCCCCCTTTCACTACAAATGGCGATTGATTATCTCGCGGTGCCGCCATCGATCGGCACGCTCCCAGCATGCCATGCTCTCCTCCCCTCACCGTCCTGCTAAATTAACAGCTTCCTCTGCCGTAGACAGTCTTGGCGTCGTTTTTGATGCCCCTGAAGATTAACAGAGTGCAGGCCCGTGGTCAGTCGCTCCTCTACCTTTTTGGGCACAAAGAATATCACTTTTTTCTTGACAGCAAACAATGATGCATTTAAAGTGACAATCTCTGCAGGTTTTGTAATGTTTTTTTTTCAGTTCAGAAATTGTTAGGGATCCCTAAGAGAGACGCCAGTCATGATGGGTGAGGTTTGAGCCGAAGCTTTTCTGGAATAATCTGCCTGTATGGTGTCCAACACTGTACCCTGTTTGATATCAGGAGCTAGAGGGAGGGGCATTGATTAAATCGCTGTTGTTTTTGTCCTAGTGTCCCCATTCTAGTACCAGGAACTGCCAAATCCAGGCCATCGACCGAGAAGGGGGAACGTCATGAATCGCTGCAGGATTAGTGATGCAAAGGTCATCTCTGGCATCCATCCTGTCCCCCGGTTTGTCCCGCTCACTTTTGTTTGCTCATTTAGATGAGACAGGAAGAGGCGGGGTCACATGGCTGCACACTTCCTATCAAGACAGTGCCTCTCGCGAAGACCCTGCTCCTCATTCTACACAGGTCCTCTTTCTTCCCGGACGTCGCATCTGTCGCCCCTGTCCGCTCTATATCCCCCTGGCATTCTACCCCCCTAACAGCTGAGGTTACCCCTTACCAAGCGTCTCCAACCTCTGGAGACAATCACCTCATAATCATTCCCTGAGCACCTTTGAAGAGCTGGCAGCTCTTCCAAGGACTCTGTGGAGCCCAGATCATTGTAATGGCCACTGCCTGACAGAGGGACCTGGTCCTGGAAAGGGAGTGACATACCAACACAGATTTTGCGTGTCCCACAGGGACGTGAGCACCCCCTATGAATGTACACTGCATCTGCTGTTAATAAGCACTGCTGCAATACTGAGAGGCCATGTTTAATACTGAATCTGTCGTAATCAACCTCCCTCATCCTCTCACATTCAGCACTGCAGACCAGAAAAAAAGCATTTTTTGTGCCTAAATAACCACGTTCTTTCAGAAGTGCAGTCTGGAGCCCCTCGATCTGTGAATTATCCCTTCAGTGTTTTGTTGGAAATCAGATGTGTCTCATCGCTCTGTGAACTTCAGTTTATTTTTATATAGTGTCTTTCACAAAAGTGGCATCCAAGATGCTTTATATGAGTGTGTTGTAATCAGAGTTTGAATTGCAGAGTGGCTTTCTGCTTGTGATACATTTCAACATTATTTATATAAAACAATACAAAAACAAGGGGAAGAAAGAAAGAAAGACAGAACGAACGAACGAAAGAAAGAAAGAAAGAAAAGCCAGATGGGAGGAGTGCTTCTTTCCAAACTTGATTTTTCTGCACCTTGTCTAAGTTATGAAATGGCCAGTATTGCTGATTCTCAGTGGTAATCTGGACGTACATGGTTTGCATGGTGTCAGCTCAGGGAGGCCCCTCGGCATGAGCCTTTACCCGCGTTGGTGACTTAGCTCTCGTAGCCGTGGGTGCAGAGAGGTCAGGAACCGGCTTCAGCTTCGTGTGGGGTGGCGTTGAGAGATCCCTAAGCTTTCCTGGCAGACGCCGATAGGTCCCAGCATGCTCACGTGGCTCCAAGCATCACCTGAAGTGCACAGAGACGTTACCCAGGCGCTGTGGCTGCTATTAGCGCTGGTGTTTCAGCGGGTGGTTCCCCAAGACCTATGACCAGTGGGGGAAGCCCTACCAGCAGCGGGGGAAGCCCTGCACGCATGCTGCTACACAAAACAGACCTGACCGCCGATTAATTATAGACAACACAGGTGCTGCAAATAAACTGAAGGGAATTCAGACAGGAGGGGAAGATGGTAGCTCCTCACCCACTGGGAATGGTGGGTAATTTAGGTACAGGGGCGCATTGTGTGAACTGGCAGGCCTCCAGAAGACGAGGGTCCTTTATGTACTGAGCTCTGTATGGCTTAAGTTAAAGCCTTTTGACTACAGTGCAGATGTGCATCTCAGCAATACAGGCCTCCCCCTCCCCCAAACCAATGATCCCCCTGCAGCTGTTGTCCAAGCCTGGGCATCAATCGACCGGGATCCTTGTCCCGTCTGGAACGTCACCTGCTTCTAGGACTGGATGTGGGAATGGTATCCATAGAGCAAACATTGCAGGCGTCTGAACACCATTGGCAGAGCCGGTGAAAGCACTGGCTGACATAGCCGGTCGCCTAGGGTGCCACTGTCTGAGGGGGCGCTGGCCTACCCCGCCAAATTCATCGGGGGCACAGAACAGCGACCTGAAAGTGTCTCGGGGGGGAGGGGGGTCCTCAGGGGCTTCAATAGACACTGACTGCCATCACAAAGAGGTGAACCTCTGAATTCACAAAACAACGACAAAGGTGTGTAAAGTTCAGACGACTGAATCGCTCTCTTTAGGTCCCTGCCGTCAACATCCTCTTCCCTCTTCCTGACTGTGTGATCGCACACCTCTCCACAGCCGAGGCTAAATCTGCAGTCAGCATTATCTGCCGTAAACTCCCCCCCCCCCCCACATTCCCCC
>JAODJX010000100.1:187708-219849 GCA_026776945.1 Isichthys henryi | reverse complement strand
CTCTATATAAAACAAATATATAATATTCTTTTTTTTCTTCTTTTTTTTATTCTTTCTGTTTTGGGGGGGCCCCCGCCGCCGGGGGGGGGGGGGGGGGGGGGCGCCCCGCGTTATTTAAGCACCTGGTGGCACCCACATCTACCCAACCTGTAATTTTAAATATGTCTTTAAATTTTCTATGTTTTTAAAGTTTCACCCAACCAATGACTGAAGAATGTTCCAAAGATGATGAGTGTGGTTTTTCTCTCCAGACTATTTTTGAGGTCGGAATTAAATAGCATGTCTAATAACTAGGTTTGTTTGTGAAATTGCTTTCATATGTATTGTCTTTATGTCTTAATTAATATTCAGACCACGCATAATGTTTTGCATGCATAAGTTCATTTATATATTACAGTGCAATACATCTTCATTCCAGGCTTTACTTACGACACCCCCTCCCCAACCCCCCTTAATAACTGTTCTTGGTTGTGTTCCTGAACTTATTATAATACAAAATATATACAACAATGGGCATCACACATCCTTGATATGATTCCTGGCAATTAACATAGAAGTAAACGGAAAGGCGGCCTCCTGAGTTAATTTGTGCTGGCACTCATACGTAATGCAAAACAGAGGGAGCCAGTCGGAGCACCTTCCCCACACGGCGGAACCAGTGAAGTGTTTCAAATCTCATCTGAATATATGAATGTTTGCCTTGTCCATTCTGCTTAACAGTCTTAGTTACATGGGAGCAGATTGATAATATAAGCCCAGTGTCAGCTCCTGGGCAGTACAAGTAGGCCTTGTTATCAATAATTGTCAGTGGAGCCGACTGGTTGAGGGCAACCTGCTCTTAGCTCACAGATGACTGTAAATAAAGAGAGGCATATCTGTACCGTGAGTGTGAGCCGGCTGGAAGAGGGTGACCTGCTCTTAGCTCACAGACGACAGTAAATAAAAAGAAGCATACCTAACTGTGAGTGTGACCCAGCTATATGAGGATGACCAGTTCTTTGCTCACAGACGGCAGTAAATAAAGAGAAGCATACCTGTACTGTGAGCATGAGCTGGTTGGACAAGGGTGACCTGCTCTTAGCTCACAGACGGCCGTAAATAAAGAGATGTACACCTGTACCGTGAGCAGGAGCCAGCTGGCTGAGGGCAACCTTCTCTTAGCTCACAGACAGCTGTAAATACCCTACCTTAAAGAGAAAAAAAAACAGAAGAAGGCTGGCAGGCGCGCTCTGGTAATGGATCGGTTTATTTTAAAGTGTGCCATCTGCTATCAATCACGCGGAGGCCTGGGAACCGGGCTGCCTCCGCTGCCGTGCTCATCGCTGGACTGCGGGCTCCGAGGAGCAGAGATCCTAAGCGGAATAAAACATCAGGCTCACTCAGCTGCTCAGCTCCCAGTAATAAAAATGCCACAGCTTAAAGGTGACATTCCCAATTTATGATTATTTGTGTCTATAAAGTGTATTCCTTGGCTGCCGACTCACTCGGACTGTCTCCCTACAGGAATAATACATTAGGGCTGCCAGCAGTAAGTGGGAACTCCGTCGCTCTTATTAAAGTGACAGGGCCTACCTATGGCCTGCTCCACTTCACATGAGACCTTTGTATCATTTGCTCTGTTATTTTTTCTCCCACAAGTGTCTGACTTTCATTGCTCTTTTCCAGCTCTTTCCGTGGTTCATATAGATGCCACCTTCTGAATTAGCTGACGGTAGGATGACTACGACATCTCCATGCGCTTCAGAGCAGGTGACTCCCTCCCTGCAAGTTTTGTTCGTTGTCCATTAGGTCTGAACAAAAGCCTGTTTTAAACATACTGATGCCAGTATTTGCTTCAGAAAGCAGGATATAGCCTAAATAAGCAGTGGTCTGCAGGACTCGTAGCTGGAGGCTGTGTAGAAAATCTCCGACAACATGGTACCAAAGCTCGGGGGTTATAGTCTGTCTCTAGTTTTTAAGTGAAAGTGTGCTGAACATGTGGACTGGCTGTCATTCACTGTCAGCCAGATTCTTCTAGAAGATATTGTTGGCTGTCGTGTTTTCTGTCATGTTTCAATAAGGCAGATGTAACACAGGCTCGGTCATGTTGTTGCAGAGACCCTAGTCAGATCCTCCTAGTTCTGAATGACGTACAACCCACTGTTACTGGCACAACATTAGCAAGCTAGTCCCTACATACCAGTGGGGAGTGTGGTACCTAATGGGTTTTTCATTAAGAGTATTGCCTAAAGGCACCTCTGATTTGTCTAGTTATGACCACTGCGAAATATATGATTTACGGGCAGCGTTCTTGTATTACTGCTCCGTGGCATCTGTCGTGACTCGACAGGCAAGTTTTGCCTCAAAATGAAGCCTGTCTATCACCTCCCCCGCCCCCGGCACCCCACACCGGCCAGCAGTGTGATGCGTGACATCATCTGGAGAGTGCTTGCTCTGCTGAGGGTGTACGGGGGCGAGGGTGCAGTTCCGCTGTGGCCAGCGCAGTGTCCCCTGTGGCTACAAGCGCTTAGAGTGCACTTTCAGCCTGCGGGTCCATGGCTGACATTTAGCTCCTTCCCGCTGAACACCTCCTCATCCTCTCCATTAATAATCTCCCTATTAACTTCTTCCCAGGCTAAGTTTTGTTCCCGACACAGGCGTAAACAACAAAGGCAGAATGAGCAAACAAATCTGTCATTTGTCTTGGCAGACCTGAAAGGAGGAATTACATAAAAGCACGGGAAGACGTTCAAGTGTAAATATATTCCACATATACTGAAAGTCTTGTAATCCCATTGGATGGGTTTGATCAACAGTTACGGTTATGGACGCTCGCTTTGTTTTTCCCGAGCGTCGGAGTAGGAGATGGCCACACTGCCGCTGCCCCGTTCGCTTGGCCATGAAAAGCACTGTGGGATCTGTGTGGTCCTTTAATCAGCAACAAATGTTGCTTCTAAGATGAGGACAAAAAAAAAAAGAAACCTTGCAACATGGCACGGTTTTCTCTCCTTTTTCCTCAGTCCTCTGCCTGATTTCAGAGACGAGCCCAGGTATTTAAACGACTCATTGCTTGTCACAGTGAGAGGAATCCCTCTGCTCTTAGCCGTTAATGCTGCTAAACCCTTCATTTACTCTCAGGCCTGGTAACATTAAGGACTCAGCCCTTCAATGAGCTATAGTGCATCATCTTATGCCACGACAGGAAGCTTGATAATTCCAAAAGCGATTACAGAAAGATGCCGTTTGTCCAGCACCCAGAGCTGAAAGAGTAAGCAGGGTGCACTTCTGTGATGGTACCTGGAACTGATTACCCCCCCCCCCCCATCTTTTTCTTATGTATAATTAACCTTCATTCAGCAGGAGAAACGTGTAAGAAAAGCTCTTTGTGTGCTATAGAGAGGATTGGTTAAATTAACCCTCTGTGCTGGCAGATTCTGCTTTGAAATGAACAAGGTAAAAGTGGGACCTAGTGGGAAGGCAGAGATTGGTGCGAGGAACACAGAGTCTGAGAGTGAGCGCTGATTAGCGCAGTCTGCCTCCATTCCAGCCCATGCTTCAGAAATCAAAGACGCAGCCTTGCTGTCAGGCATGGGAGAGGATCGTGGAAATCCCCAGGCTGCCGGGCCTCGGATCTAGCAGAATTCTGGGCCACGCACCGTGTGAAATATACGGAAATTAAAGATGAGGCAGAAGCCGCTCGTCGCAGTCCTTCGAGTCGTGTACCTAGCACAGGAAGGAGAGGTTAATATAGAGTGACCAGATAATCCATGTCAGGGTGGACACTATGAACTAGGACAGGATTTGTAAAATACCTTTTCAATTAAATGGACCGGAATATCACTTAAGAACCGATTTGTTGTTGTGTGCTGATTGGTCAGCCTCCTATAGTCATCATCTGTCACTTATGTTAATGTGAAACCTCTGGATGTCTCTTTCAATCAAGCAAACAAAGCAGTAAAACCAGAAGAAGAATTGAACTAATTAGCCATAAACAAGATCCTTTTAAGGTCAATTTTAAAGTGTCCTTTCTGACATGGTTTATCTAGTCACCCTAGATAATGGGAAACTTGGAACAGGAGTCTCACCAGTTGGACACCCATCCACATGGAAAATGCATCGAACGATGTGACCAATCAGATCAGCCGCCTTCGTTGGCAACTTCGAAGTCCGCTTTGGGATTGTGGCGTGTGTGGTGGATGGTAATGGCAGGAATGCTTGGAGGAGCTGTGTGGCATAGTAAGTTAGGACCTTGTGCTTGTCATCAGTAGGTTGCCAGTTCAAATCCCATGGTTGGAGGAGTGATGTCACCTTGAGCCCCTGAGCGAGGTCCTTAACCCCTGATTGCTTCAGGGTCTGATCCTGTTCTTTCAAGTTGCATGTTGCCTTGGATATAAGTATGAAATAAATTATAAGAAATGTAGCCTTACAGATGCTCAGGGTGGTAATGGGACATCATGCTCCCCTCCCCCAAAGTAATGTAACTCACTTGTGATATTCAGCTTCATTTTTCTGTACATCCCACAGAAGTGCTGGTCACATGACAGGAACCAGTCGTACTGCAGGCTCTTCTCAGTTTGCTTTTATTACTGAAATAAGTCTGGTCATGTACGCCATTATAACGAACACAAATGTAAAATAAAATTATGAAAATAATCTTTACTCTTCTGAGTATTATTTTTTTCAAAATTTGATTCATTACCAGTGAAGATTTTTCAGTACAGGGGAAAAAAAATAACTAACACTAAAATGTGTAAAATGATCCAGTAAACTGAGTCTCTTTAGAAAATCCCTTTATAAAAACACCAAACTGCAATCCCATTTTAGCTAAGTACATTGTCATGCAGGGTACTTGTGAAAATATTTTAAAAAATAGTAACCGTTTGTTGTATTGATAAATATGTATTGACCATAGTGCCAAAAAAATAAATAAAATGACTTTTTTATAGTTCATATTTCTCTTTTAACGCTGCCTCGGGCCACTCCAGGCCCTGTCACTTTCAGACACAGGATAATAGGGAGCTGTTTTCCTGCGTCACCCAAAAGGAAAAGCTTTATTGAATGAATATGTGTGAAAATGCAGCGTACAAAAACATCTCCACAGGCAGCGTCTGATTGGCTCACTGGCTGTGTCCTCCAGTTCCATATCTGGCTCCAGCAAGACACTTCCTGTTCCACCACACTGTGCCTTTTGTTTGGGGAAAAAAAGGTTATTTGTCCTTTGAATAAGAGGGAAAATGACAAAAAAACAATAATAATAAAACTAAAAAATGACATCTGGTAAATGCTAGGAGCTTTTGGCTTCCGGCTGCCGGATACAGGAGCGGGGAGAGGGCAAGAGCCCATCAGCAGTGGGTTCCGTGGCAGGCGGAGAAGCGACCCCACATGCAGAGGGGCCCAGCACTGATCCTCGCAGTTTCCCTTCCCGCGTGCGCTGCACTGCACGCACCCTAACGGCGCACCTAAGCACTCTGGGAAGATCGTGCATGCAGCAGGAGCAGTTCCGCTACACGCGGCGGGTCGTAATTAGCGGTCGGTGATGGGGTGGGCGGGACGTCGACCTGCCGAACGGAAAATAGGTGAATGTGCCGAGGTGGGTAATGACTCCCGGGCTTTGAGTGTCTGTGGACCACTTTATATAGTCTCTTATATGTGGGTCAGGCTGCACTTCGGATGAACGACGTCACCGCACACGGGGCTGAGAGTCGGCCTCACGCGTTAATGATAATACGTTGAATTAAATCAGTTCATGCTCTGGGAGGGGGGAGGGCAAAAAAAATACACACACACCGAGTACCTTAATGTGGGCCACACTGAAATACTCAGCACACTTAAGGCAGCTGCATTCCCTTAAATATTTCAGACCTTCACTGTCGTTTTGAGTATAAGTTGAATAATTTGTGTCACAGATGTATCTCTGCATTGAATTAATTTCCAGGAAGGAGCTGGAGAATCAGCTTAGGTTGGGGAGTAGTACCCTCCTTTCTGTGTTCTCACATGGCCGCTCGGTCAGTCGCACTCTCATTCTGCCGGTAAATAAGTCAGTGTCCCTGCGTACTCCGGACACGCACAGCTGCAGGCCATCAGCACGGGATGCTTCCGTCTGCATGGGTGGTGCAGCTGTGCAGCTTTTAACGCATGGCAGGATGATGTTAGGTGCTCTGGTGGAATCCTGCATGAAAAAAGAAGTTTTCTGTCCCACTACTGCGAATTGCCGCCTTTTTCAGAGCATTCAAAAGCGTCCTTTCATCGTAACTGACTTGTCTTACCTCTAACTGCGCTCCTGTCCCCCCGGTTCTGCTCAGAAGAACGGGCTGCCACCAACTGACGTTCTTCTGAAAGAAAGTTCAGTCCCTATTGTGTGAACATTATAAGGGAAAATATGCATACCTTTTTATTAACTGTGCTGGAAGCTCCAGCATCCAAGTTAGAAACAAAGTCTGCATTATATATCAAGCGTGCAGTGGTGATTTTGCAAAGCTTTATGAATTTTAACAGATCCTCTGTCTTTCTGTTCTGTAAAGCTCTAAGGTGAAGCCAATGCCCAGATGCATTATAATGTCTGAGGTTTTGAAACATATTTCCGTCTTTTAACCTGTCATCTAGCCATATTTCAGGAGGAAGTTAAATAAATAATCAGTGTCTGACTGTAGTGCAGATGATCGGGCCGCAGTTCTGGGAATATGGCCGGTGACGCAATGATCTAAATCCATCTCATTAGGCCTTGCTGCCCTGATCACTCCTCTGCATTCATTCACATGTTTTATACGACATTCCACCTATTATGCTCTCATTTGAACTGTATCTCTTTTAGTTTGTCTGTGGAATGTCGATATTGTAAAATAACAGAACATTCCAGCTAAAAGCAGAGATGAAAACCTCACCCAAAGATCATTTTGGATTTTCCTTTATATCTCTAGTTTGTCCACATTCGAAGACTTTTGTGAGATGAGAAATATTATCCCTTTCCATTATTGAACAACTCTCGCATCCTATGCATATGAATGCAAAAAATTAGCAAATTAGTAATCATCGTGATTCTACCCTATAGTCATATTAAAATTATAAAAGTAATTTTTGAAACAAATGATAGAAAACTATATGCATAATTAAAGTTGCAAAACATGCAATTTTATTTACCTCATAGCCAGTCTATAATAGCAAAAAAAAAAGAAAATAAACCTTATAAATAATGAATGCGATAGTGATTATTCAGTTTTTGAATTTGCATAATTATTGCTTCTTTTGGAAGCATCTGTTGAAATTGCTTCATAGCTTTGTGCTCAGATGACCCTCCTGCTCAGCATTCGATTGGGAAAGAGCAGAGCGAGAGCATGAATTAGACTGAATCCTTCTTTTGGCAAAAGACACCAAGGCCCCTGCTTGCAAATATTAACAAACCAATGAATGATATAAATGATTTCCCACAATGCACCTGTCTGCCGCAATCCCAGTTCTGACACCCGCACCATTTATTCAGTCCTGTGATTGGACAGAACATGACGTTATGTTGGGTCCTCACAGACAGGTGAAGCGGGGCTGTGTATCAAACCCTGTCCGGAGGTACTAGCCCACTTGATAACCTAAAGAAAACATTAAGCAGGTGAGTCCTCTGTACAGCGCATTGCTGACCTTTTAATGCCACAGGCATTGATCGCGTACGGCAGTGCGCGCTCCTGGCCCCTAGCTGATAGATTATTTAATTAGCTATTGACCTTTTCCGCCAGACTCGTTTGTCGATGGCAGTGTTCTCCTCACCGCGGTACGCCTGCTCCTCTGCTATGCTGAGTTTTGATTTTTAGATTTATTGTTTGCGCTTCCCGCTGCCTCCCTTCCGCCGGTCGGATCTCGATTTGCATCCTAATGGCCGGACGGGGCCCCGTGTCCGCCGCATGCTGACGGGCGAGATCGCTACCGCACACGTCGCCATACATCTGTGTCGTGGCGGGCCGGCTCAAGGATTTATACAGCGCATCCCTCGTAATTCAGACATGCTCCGCCTAAAGCACTTTAGCCGGCCGCTTTCACGCATCGCTGCTGCCTGGGGGCTCAGGCCTGCATCTGGGAGAGAGTGCTCTGCATTATCGCTGGCGTCGGAGCACCTGCAGTCGGTAATCCTGCCAGATGCTGCCGGTAGTTCGCCTCTGGCTCTAAGGGGCTTACCGGCCAGGTTATTCGCTAGAAGCCCCACTTGGATTTACCAGGTCTCCGGAGCACAGAACCCCAGCAGACTACTAAGTCACTTGGCCTTTTACAATGTATTTAAAGTCTGGGTTAATATTTTTACAGAGCTCAGTTATCAAGTTCTACTTTTGATTTAATTACCTGCCCAGAAATGCTATTGTGCAACGTAAACCCTCTGCCAAGTTACTGACAAGGGAGGTCATTACATTTTCTCAGTGCATGATGCCGGAGACGATGATCCAGTTTTACATGCATATCTGATTTTAAATAAGGGAGTGGCTGTAGATTAGCTAACACACTCTCTGCCGTGGCCTTTGACACAGTGGACAGGAGGAGGACTACAAACCTAAGAGGGAAACGGCCCTCAAACCAATAAACAGGGCTTCTAACATAAAACAGCAGAGTAAATGTGTAGGTGGAGGAAATGATGTGCGGTAAGCCGCTTTGGACACCGAGGTCAGCTGAGCAGATAAGTGCGGTTTTACCTGCTGGTGTACTCATCCCTTGTGGGGGAGTGTTTGTGTCCCCATCGTGCAACGTTATTGGATGGCAGGCGAAGTGTCGGTGTCACTCTGCAACGCGTCGATCAAAAACCCGCCATCGGCAGCGGTAAGAGAGCTTGCAAAGACCAATGCTAAAAGTTTATTATCGATGATAGAAATCTATTAATGGATACACGCTAACGGTTCCTCTGTAAAACGGTTTAAGGATGGCAGGATTGAGCTGAAGTGGTAGTAAGGGACATGGGCAATTACAGGTGATGGTTCAGGAATCTATCCGTGACGTTTGATGGGACTTATCCGATGGATGTATTTAAACGGTTCTCAGACACGTCCTGCCTCTGCCTTGTTTAGTGTGATATGGACTGAATCGATTCGCCTTGTCTTGGCTTAGGAGCCACTGTCAGACTCGAAAGACACATCATCTCGAGCTTTCTCCTGTACGGAAAATAGCCACAGGGGTGGTGAGTGACTCAGTCTGTCTGCGATCAGAAGATCACTGGTTTGAAAGTCAAATGTCTGTGGGCCCTTCAACAAGGCCTTTAGATCCCAGCTCCATGGCTGCTTCGCATCAGCTGGCCCGGCACGGTGACCCCCAAGCTATGGAGAGCAAGATGGGGTTGGCAAAGTGAAGCATTCCAATGTACCTGTACTTGTGCATGTGATAAATGAAGCATGTTTGTGTATTGTTTTGTTTTTATCATCACGTAACACATATTTAAGATTTATGAGACATTTTAAAAGCTTACCTACTGCCTTCACCTGGATCTCCGCATAAGAGGGCTAATTAGAATTTGGCCATTTTACATCTGTTGCTATGTTTGTAAGCAGGTAATTAATTGGATAAGGATGCTGGGCTTGTGGCCAATCAGATCCCAAAGGAGCTGTTATGCGCCAGCTAAGGGGTACTGCCTCTCACTCTTCTTCTTTGATATAACGGGAGGAAATACAGTCTGGCTAAAACCGCAGGTGAAATTTTAGAACTTGTGAGTACTAAAGGGTTGGGTGGGAATTGGCGTTCAGGTCCTCTTTCATCTGTCATTCTTTTGCGTTTAAAGCTTAGGAGAAGTCAGCTGCTGAAAGGGTTTTTGCAGGTGAACGTCAGGTTGTATTTGTTAAGACAGATGTGACATTAAACCTGCAATGAGCTCTCAGCATGCTAAAGCTAATTTTCCCTCATCTGACAACCATTAAGCTTATTAGCCGCACGTCTATGATGATGGTAATATGTGTGCAGAAAATGGAGGCTTACACATAGCCGGCTCTCTGTAGATGCCTGTAACCCATGAATTATTAACGATGAGGAGTATCAAGGCACTCTGAACCTAAGCGGCAAAAACAGTGATATGTAGGACCCCTCATGGAGCCATGTCAGAGATAGGGCATGTGCATTCGACCTTCAAACCTTTGGATGGTCTCATGCATATTTCACATACTTCGGGGGTGCTTTCATCTAAAAATATACATTTATGTGGTCTCGTTTTGTTTACCTCCTCCTATTTTAGTTCAATAAACCTCTTTTATTCACCAAAACGCCTGATTTGGGACCCTTCATCTTGCATCTTGTGAAAGAATGACTGGACTCCCAATCAACTCCAACAGTCTGCCCCTCCACTCCGGCTTCCATGCCTCCCTGCATCCAGCCGACCGGATTCCCCGAGTGCCTCATATTCGAGGACCGAGGGATTACCAGCACTGAGGGAGCCATCCCACCTTCAAGCTGAAGACTTCTTCTCCCTCCGGATCCCCACCTAGAGTGGAGGAGTAAACCTGCAGTCTGGAGGATCCCTGAGGCCAAGGTTGTCTTCCAGGAGACGGGGAAGGTGCTCACCCCAGACGTTAATGCCCAGCAGGCAAAACAGTTTCTGCACTTGGAGTCTGACGTGTGCTGGATAGTTGAGCATGAATCCACATTCATGTTGCAGCTCCAAGCTCTGCCTGAAGGAGGCAAAAGCAGAAGAAGCTGGCAATGCCAATATCTCCATCTCGCCTGAGCAGGTGCAGTCAGAGCCCTACCCAGCGGAAGCTATCTCCCCCAGGAGGCCCAGCCACTCATCCTGAACCTCCTGAGCCTGGCCCACAGGGGCCTGCTCTGCCCGGTCCTCCCAAGCCCACCCCATAAAGGCCCACTCCACTCAATCTTGGGTCATATGGCCCTTAGGTCATATGGTCCAGACAGACACCACCTTGCCAGTGAACAGGTTCAGGAGGGTTCGCATCTTGGGCACCGGCCAGTTCCCCTGAGTCCAGGAGACTTCCCAGATTCCCTGTTCCTCTGCTCATGCCTTGGTTCCTGCTTTTGTTTTGTCATGGCCTGTGTCCCCTGTGGCCCTCTCCTGGTGTGTGTCATGTTGGATGTCGTCTCTGTTATCCTTGGTTTTCCGTGCCCCTAGTTGTGTCATGTGTCTGGTCCCATGTCCTTGGTCTTATTCATGTGGTTTTCACAGGTACATTCAGTCTTCATCTCTGTCTCTCCTGCTCCCTTGTCCCCGTTGATGTCTGGTGTTTGTCCTTTTGTCCCCTGGCCCCTGCCTGCCTCGTGTCTGTTGTTCCCTCGTATGTCCTGTCCTGTCCTCTCCAGTGCCTCTGCCCCTCTAGTCTTGTGTGGCATCTGTCCTGTGTACTCTGTCAGTCCTGCTGTGTCCTGTCCTGCCTGTCCTCAAACCTGTGTGTCCGCCTTTGCGTTCGGTCCCCTTGGTCCCCTCCCATGTTCATACTTTATGGGGGTGGGGGGGGATAATGTTACATCCTGCCCATCATGTCTGCCTGACCATCCTGTCTCCTTCCTGACATGGCCTTGATGAGCCACACCTGTGGCTTGTTACCCCTTGTTATCAATATATTTAAATACCTATTTGTTTTGCTAGCCCAGTGCAGCCATAGATGTCGCTCCTCCTGTCTGCCTGCATCCTTCCCCATATTTGCTTTCTTGTTTTGACCCCTCGTAGTCTCATTTTATTTCCTTGCTCCCATTTAGTTCAATGAACCACTTTTATTCACCCAAATGCCTGTTTTTGAGTCTTTCAAGCCTTCGTCTCACAATTCATGATAGTAACTCTGTGTTTGGACAGATGCTGAATCGAATCGACCCAAGCTGTGGCATATAAGGTGTGTACGCGATACGGCCTCAATGTAACTTAATGTTCCGCATAAAAGTTCACTGTTCTGAAGAATGGGACCACATTTGTCTTACAGATGCAGAGAATTGGGTTATATTCGTAATAGAGCACCCTGAAACGTAGAACAGGGGGCCTAAGTTTTAGGTGCAACTGAAGGAGAAAGAAAGAGGACTTTAAGAGGACATCTGCAAGAATGATTGAGAAAAAGCTGCAAACAGGTGCTCCTGGTAATCCTGCTTGAACACAGAGAAGTGTTACTGTTCCCTGCTTTGTATCTGCCCCTCTCTGTATTATTTAGATGTGCATATCTGCTCCCATGGCTGAGAGCCTCTTGCACGTCTTGGGAGGAGGGCCAGTTTCCTGGGCCAACCCCCTGTTGCCATGTTATTCAAATTTATTAAACTATATTTCACACGTGTTTGACACAGTGTCAAACTCCGAACTGTCGGAGACCCGCGGCCGCACTGGAACTGTTGCGCTTTCCATCAGCTTTAATCATTTCTGGCCCCAGCCGACTTCCTGTCGGGGAGCAAAACAGCTTAGGAATGTCATTCTCTCGAAAGAAAACAGAGGATCCGTGCAGGAAGTTCTCCTCCAGCCCTGACAGAGACCCGAACACACACGCATGTATACACACACGCACACACACACACACGAACGCACAGCTGGACTGGGGTGCATCAAAAGCCAAGAAGGAGACAAGGACAGCCTTTTCCCACATTACAGATATTCCGATACTTCATAACCTCTCCAAAAATAGACTTCGCGGTCATTGCATCTAGTGTTAAGTACAACATGCGATGCCCTTGTTGTTTCTCATTTTCCAGACGGGTCAGAGCAAAGGCACCTTGGGAATCTGTGCGCTTTTTTTCTCTGGCGATTCCACAAAACAACAATGTGAAATAATGTGTTTCTCTGCCCTCACCAGTGGTCGGCCTGATCCCCTGGAAATAGTCTACAGTAAGCCATCACTTTCCCGCACTTTTACCTCATGCTATCAGTGCCATTGGCTGCTCCGGAGACCCGGCTGCCTAAGTGTGGGTCTGCTCTGGATAGACAGGCCTAGAGAAACATGCAGCTGTAAGTTACATAACCATGTAGATGCTGGATTAAGCCCCAAACTGTGCACCTGTCGATTTCTTCTTCTTTTTGGGTGGGGCAGGTGGTTATGAGTTTAGCTGTAGCTAGGCTCTTCATTTACCATTGCCAATTTATATGCTGCCACTCAGTGTCAGCCCCCGATCAACACTGTGGCTCCGAAGACTACATAGCTTCACTGATGAAAGGTTTTTGGTGCCTTTTCTGCCCTGCTAGCTGGGAGCTCCTGAATACCCTCAGCCATCTCGTTCATTTCCAAGCTCCTCCCAGCACTGTGCCTTTGAGTCATTGTGCATTTTTTTGTTTAACTTGAATTCATTTTTTTGGCCTTTCGTATTCCAAGCAGGAAGGCCTCGATGTTTCTGCCGCAATCAGCTTCCAGGCTCTGCGCTCACACATCCTCTCCCATCTGTCATCACCTTCCCCTCATACTTCCTGCGCACGGCTTTCATTTTGGTAATTCCGTAGGATGGAATCTTTGGCTAAATGAGGCTGTGCAGATTCTTAATCACAAAGATCTGGCACCAGCAGGTCCTAGATGTTTAAACTGCTTCTTTCAACACCCTGAACTCACCCAGCATTTCACTCTCATTCACAGTCCTGTTTACCCAAAGCAGGAAGACAGGAGTCTTGGGCCATTGAATCAGTCCTATCCTGCCCTTCCCCAGTGTCTTTAGAAGTGAGCTAATGTCCCAGTATCCCTTATTTAATGTATTCCGGAAGCTTGAGTGATTCTCAGAGCCACCGTAGCTGGGAAGATCCTGAACTGGATGATCCTTAGGGTCTGACTGACATGTAGGATCACATGGTGTGGAGCTCCAAAAAGGCTGGCTATGCATTACTATGGGATGTTAATTGGTCACCCACATGAAGCACAATGGAGATTAAACATTTGGCCACATAAGCAGGTAGGTCTCTACAAGTCTGAGAAGATCGTTTTTCATGTTTGCTAACATATATCTCTGGTTACTTTGAGACTTTGAGCAGTAGCAGCAACGTTAATCTCTGGAGTTTATGGACGATAATGGTTTCTCAGTTGCACATTGACTGTGGACTTTGTTCTTGCAGACATAGCTGGACCAGTCTGCAAAGACATGGGCCCTTCAAAGTGCTTCACTGGCTGATCCTCACCAGACATGGTCAATCCCACTAAGGGGCTCTGACTCCAACTTGATTAATGCTTGTTAATATGACCAAGGCCTTCCAGTAGCCTTCCATTTGATAAAGGACATGTAACACATCTCAAGTTAAATCACTGTGTATGTATTTCGGACAGACTATACAAATACTCCTGTCATGTCACTGTGCTGAGTCTTCATAAATCACTATTAGCTTTGAGTGCTGAATATCCGTCCTGCTCTGGCTTCCTTTCGACACTCTTTGTACCATGGTATCCCAGATGAGAAGATACACCCAGTGAACTTCAAATTTGAAGACGCCAAAACCTTGACCTGTTACAGTGGCAGAAGTACTGTGTTCCAATTAGTCCACAGGTACCTCCACACTGGAACCAAGAAAACAATGCTTTTACCATCTCTGTCTTTCCTGTGAGTGTCAGGCTGTCTTACCCTATATACTTCATGGGGATATCCTCACGTTCGTATCTTACTGCTAAAAAAATTGCTAAAAACCAGCTTATGCTTATAGCTGGTTTTATCTGGTCTGAGATGGTCTGGGTTTTTATTTTCTGGACCTGAAGTTTTCACCTCTGCTAGATGTTCATATTCGCTGAGAGCAGACCGGATCATTGTGGGGGAGGGACCAGAAATATTGAGGGTGTAAAAGACTTTTTTCATGTTGCTTCTTGGTTTCTATTGTCCATTGTGTTGAGGTGAACATCAGCATCGCCGAGTCTCCTGGGAAGGAGCTGCTCGGAGACGAGATGGGACTCTCACAGACAGCCATGCGGCACCATGGGAGCGAGCTCGACCCGCCGGAAAGGCCCCCAAATGTCCCAAAAGCTGCTATACCTTTAGACACAGGTGTTAACCATCACCCAAATTAACTTCCATAAAGTAACCATCCGTACTAATGAGTGCAAATTGGAACCTGTGTACTGTACCTGTCTCTGGAGAAAATCATTTTCCAATCAAAGGAAGACGGCATTGTCAGATATGCAGCGGGCAGCTCACCGTGTTTCGCTGCCATATGGCGTGACAGGCACAAGGAGTGCGAACACGCCAGCGGATCCGTACTGCTGCTTAAACGATTTCACTCTCAGCTGAGCAGGATCAAAGGCGTGATCGAGAGAGTCTCCAGTCAAAGGGGACCTTTGAACAATATAACGTCTTCAGATGCTTCAAAGCCAATGATTCGTACACAAGCGCCAACTGTGTATGTTTTTTTTTTCAAAAGGGGGAGTTGTCTGCTTTTGCACAATATCCTTTGCTTGGAAAAGATCACCTCACTTGGGGAAATCAGTGTCGAAATAATAATGAAACGGTGCACCTTTGAAATGATTTCTCAAGAAGCGAGGCCTGAATAAACTGTGTCAGAAGGTTCCCCTTTGTTTAACCATTTGGGGACATGGAGAGAGTGTTTAGACTGAATGGCCGCTCACACACGTGAATCCCACTCTAGTGGGACATCTGTGTGAGATGCTGGGGACTGTTGCGGAGGGGGCGTGGGGGAGGGGGGGGGCAGTCCATCTTTGGATTAAGAGTTGGGTGACTGCATTTTTTAAGGTTAATTTAGTCCACCTGCACCTTATTCCCTGTGTGTATAAATTAGTGTGTGCTGTTCCCCCAGGAATCCAGGCCCGACTACTGACTCCAGTCCCAGGACCCCTAAGCACCGCCTGGGTCTTGTTTTGGATTATAGTATTTTCCCCTCCGGACCGGAGACATCATTTTGTCATACCCCATCCCAGCTGCAATAAAACCGTAATTTGCTGCCATGTGTCTATGTCACATCCCTGTATCTCATATATTGCTAAGTATGTCACTCTGTTGTACATGAGAGAAAACCAATAAAGGCCTTCTTCTTGCTGACCTCCAATCAGGCCAAGGTCTGGCATCTTCTCCAATCAAGAGTAAGCAGGAATTCATGAAGAAAAAAACCCTGGAGTATTGACCACTAATAGACTTTGATTGTTGACAAAATGTAGTATTTGAGCATTTTACGACACTTTTTAAGAAGTTCTTCGGTGGATAGTGATTATAATTAATTTAAGTCTGTGTTAATTCGAAAAAAAACACAGAGCACATATTCTAAACTCCTCCTGGGTGTTTTATGGAGAAATGAACAAATGAAGTGTTGAATAAATCTACTCAGATTCCCTAAAAGATTAATATCTTTCATCTTCATATTAAAAGGCACTCGAATAATCAGATTTACATATTTCATTTGAGAATGATAGAAAATAACACCGGAAACTGGCGTCCTGAAGTACCACGATAAGCTTTCGCTTTTGCAGCTTCTCTGCTTTGGGATTCGCCTTCCCTCAAATGAAAGCAGGATTCCTCTCCTTGGTCCTCACAGGTGAGGGTAGACTCCTCAAAAATACCTGAGCAGGAGACTAGAGGAGTTATGGCGCCCCCAAAATGGCAGCAGCTGCGTCCAAGCCCAGGGGTCCATGCACCCTCCTCGGTCGCTCCCTTGGCATCAGATCGTTCAGCACAGTGGGATTTATGTCTTAGGCACTTTCTGTTCTGCCTTCTCTGCCTCCTCACACCTCGGCCTTGATGGGCATCCCTCGCTTTGTCGAACTTGGGGACAGACGTGGCAGGCTGTTGGGAAAGCACCTTAGAGCCGTATGTCAAACTGCCAGGAAAGAAATTTCCAGTGGGATGTGTCTGGGACAGCGAAAAATCCAGTTGCTTAATGATCAGCATGCCCTTGTCATTTCCCACTCTCTGGAAGGGTCAGAGCAAGGCACCATGGCCACCATGGCACCATGTGACACAGATCTGGTATATGATTGGATGACAGATTGCTCGTAGTCTTATTTCTGACCACTGAGTAACCTTTTATTTGAATACAAGCTGAAGATCAGCTACTGTAGTTTCAATGATTCTCCTGCAGTAGTAGTTGTTATGCTTCCTGAGATGCTTCTAGAAGGCTAGAATATCCCAGAATGGAGGGGGCTGGACCTCCCTTGTGCATCGCAAGGCCTGAACAGAAAGACATGCTCTTCTCTGTAGGATTTCGCATTAGAAAACAGTCACGCACACTAAAGCTCGCGGTTACATGGTAGATTGGATATTCTCTTATTCTTTTTTCTGTTAGATTTCAATAAAACACCTTTAATTCTAGCTATTTTTAGCATTCTCCTGATGTGGTCTTTGAAGCAGAGAGTCTGTTTTTTCTTGTAGAATTACCAAGAATAAATGCAGAGTATTTTCATTTACGGATGACTGTTAACGTTTTTCATCATTTCATAAACTGCTGCTAGTGAGGGAACGAAAGGGGGGCAAATGGGGGCATAAAGGGGTACAAGACTGGAGACCCATGGGGGGACTGATGGATGATTAATAGAGCGGACAGTCGGGGGACCGATGAGGGACCAGCAAAGCACTGACAGGAGACCAATGGAGGGACTGATGGGGGAATAGAGAGGGGACTCATGGGGGGACAGATGGGGCACTGATAAGGGGGACCAACAGCGGGGAATGATGGGGGACTGACGGGGGGGACAGACGGGGCACTGATAAGGGGGACCGACAGCGGGGAATGATGGGGGACTGACGGGGGGAAAGACGAGGCACTGATAAGGGGGACCAACAGCGGGGAATGATGGGGGACTGGCAGGGGGGACAGCAGATGAGGTGGACCCTGGTTGACCCCGAGAGTGTGTCACTCTACTTACCCAACGGCTTATCAAACCTACGATGTTCCCGGGACTTAATTCAAGGGGCAACGGCCTTAACGGGGCAGAGCAACTGGAACCCAGAAAACAGGCGCAGACTCACAGAAGTGTATTAACTATTAAAGTGGACACCGGCCACAACAGGAGGCTGTAACGGTGCCGTTCCAGAGGAGAGACTTTACCACAGGGCGGAGTCTGACCGTTTGCGGTGGGAATCCAGTGAAGATGGGAAACGGCACAGTTCTGAGGGGTTAAAAGGAGGTTTAGGATGAAAGCTTCCTGTGCCAATAGCAAGATCCATTTGGTCTTCAATAGGTGGGAGTAGATACTGTTTGCTACACACGGCTCGCCCATGTGAGAAGAGAGGGGAGTTTTCCATCGACGTCTGACGGTTAAGTAATGCTCCCCTGCCAGCGTGAGCACAATTGCCAGCCGGGCCGTGGCGGCGCCACCACAAGTATTCGGCGGAGCTGGCGGTCGGGCATCCCGCGAGCACATGGCATTCATTTCTCAGCGAGTTATTCCACGAACACCCCACCCCCCTCCTCCAGTGGCGCAGGAACAGACGCAGTTAAAGTCGCAGCTAATGTGGGCGGGTCGCATGGAGAACAAAGACAAGATTAATGTGGCCATGATGAAGATGAAATAGCCCTGTTTTTTTCAGGGGGGGTAAGTAATTTACACCAGGAGAAGCGTGTTTGTGTCCCTCTACTTCTGTGGGCCTGATAGTTAAAAACAGACAGCAGCCCTGAGATCTGAGATGGCCGTGGTTTTGGTAATTAAAACGTGTGCTGGGCAGTGACGTCATGAGCCGCGTTCCCATGGCCGGCCGCGTATGCGGATGCTCCTCCCCATTCCCAGGATTTCCCCCAGGGGCATGTGCGGGGAGCCGGGCTCGGATATGACTGTCACGGAGTTAACCATTCAAAATACGGTGTCGCATAAAGTGGTTTAGACCTGAGAGGAGCAGAAATACAAATATGGGACGGATGTTTCAGAGATCTGACCTTCTACCTGTGGAAATGTGGTTCAAAAGTAACAAAATACACATAAACAAATAAAATCTCATTTATTTTCCAGCCACTTATCCAGTACTGGCCACTGGGATCAGGGGAGCTCCCCAGACGGGGATGCCAGTCCGGTGAAAATTCACACCACTGCAACAGGAAATCCACACGATACGGGGGAAGCAAATGATTCAACCCCCCAGCCTGGCAGTACCAGGCAACAGTGCTACCCGCAGAGCCACTGTGCCAACCCCAAAGGGAGTGTCGCAAGAACAATGTCAACAAACAACACAGTAAAAGGCATTTAGTGGAACTGAACAGTGATTTAATATGACATTTCTACTCACAGTATGTAGGCAGTAGCATCACATGACCACACACAATATGTAGACAGTAATATCACATGACCACACACAGTGACATCACATGACTACACACAGTAACATCACAAGACTACACACAATATATAGACAGCAATATCACATAACTACACACAGTAACAGTCATATCACATGATTACATAATCTCACATGACTATTTACAGTATGTATACCTTAATATCACATAACTACACACATAATATCAGAACTACATACAATATGTAGGCAGGTTTGCCTCATTCTAACTCTAAATCCTTGAATCCAGCTGTTCCAGCGAATGACAAATACTTTGCTAAATTAGAGCCTCTTTCTAGAGGCGCCAATATGTCGTGTAGATGTAACATTTAAGAATGATGCTTTGCCCCCGATAATCAGATCCCCCTGGAAATTCCTAATTGACTGGTCCCTATAACAACATGTCGACCAGCAACATGAATTATTCCTCTGTTTGGGCAGGCGGACGTTTCAGAGAATGTGTGTGATGAGAGTGAAGGACTTTGATACACAGAGCGTGAGCAGCCCAATCACGTCTGATCATGTGAGCCCTTACAAATGAACTTACTGCCCCGAGGCTCGCTGGGTAAAATCGTCTGAATGTTATATCACTGCTCTACTCCGATTGGACCTCTGGAGGGTCCATTTTTTGATAGCGACCATCAATTGATATTCCAAACAAAACAAAGTAAACTAAAAAACATACAGTTTCTGATTTAACTATCCAGGAACTAGGTCCAGGCGCAGGGCAGTGTGTTGTCTGTTAGACTTCATCTTGCTCACTTCTCCCAGGAATTAAGTGAAAAGGAGAATCATAAGCACATTTCTTGCTCTAAAAAATAAATGATGCCACCATCTTTGGCAGCTCCTCGCACTGATATCCTGGTTTTTCCACATTACTCCCTTTGTTTTGCAGAAGTCACTGGAAAAGTCTATTAAAATGCTCACACTGACTCTTGTCAGGCACAATATTTTCAGTTTTATTGTACTTAATATAAAAGTAGCAATTATTTGATTTCGGAGTTATGAAAATACGCTTGTTATGAGAAAACAAGCAATTTGAGTCTTAATTGGTGTCATTTTTCACGGCGTTGGCAAGGTATTTACGTTGTAGGCACTTTTATTCATAAGACTACGTTTCTAGAATGTTCCTGGACAATAATGAGAACTAAGTTGGTTTTATTCCTCTGAAATTTGTATCTATGCAGCACACCTATAACACAAAACATAATTTTTTTTTCTTTCCTATTCCCTGGAAGCCGACACTTTATAACATCTAAGTGAATGAGAAGTTATTATCTCTGCTGCAGTCGTTTTTAAGGACGACGCTGGTTTTTTAGAAGCCAAAAAACATTGCAAGACATTGAGGAGGAGACCTTTCTGTTTTCACGGTGAGCTTATTGTCATCACTCAAAATCAGGGTGACTGTTATTTTCACACTTTACAAAACGCCATAAATCAGGTTTCGTTTGGCTTACATTACTGTATTACTTTGTATCATATTAGGCTGATCTGTAGTGGTTAAGAAAACAGCAGTAAGGTAATATAACAAATAAACACGCGAAAAGTTCTCCTGGGTTTTCATGGAGGCCGTTTCCACCTGAATGGCTTTTACAAACGCGGAATGATCTCGGTCTGTTGCCAAACCTTAAGGGGTTAAGCACAAACACTTAAGCTTGCATGTGTCACCTACATAATCCTGAAGGACAGGAATCACGCACCGTTTGGGATCTGAAACCTTAGTGGGTAGGATCTGCTTTCGGTTCTGGATGTTTGACCACATCGGCTAAAGGACGCGTGGGACGTGGTTTGTCGCAAGTGGACGGCTGCGCATTTAAAAACAGTGTTACGGGCCGGGACCTGTAGCGTCAGAACCGGACCGCATTTCAAATAAACTGCGGAACTGCGACGTGCGCTAGCTGGACAGACTTTAACACGGTTAACACATTTCTGACTCCAGGACCCGGGAATATGACGTTTAAGGAGGAAATAGGCCCAACCGTGAATTGGGAACGAATCCTAATGAGCGGGACAGCTGCCATAGAATCTCAGGTACAAAGGCCGAGCCCAGGACCAATGACAAACTGTTCAAAGACCCAGAGGCTTTCAAGGACCTAACAACCTTAGAAAAACATCGGTTGTAAAAGCGTGTGGGAGAGTGACACGTAAGACAGGGCACAGAGGAGGGGAGGAACCATTTTAGGAAGCGATCCCCCCTTGTGCAGACTGGCTGACGCCAGATGGCTTTTCCTAATAAATATGCAACCTTAACACTGTTCCCCGGTTGCTAGTTTTCTGTATGGCGGGGAGTACACCCACGCAAGTCCAGGCCTGGGCCTGGGGATGGAGCACAGGAGAGCAAACAGGGGGACTGGAGGAGACATGGGAAGCAGGAGAGCCCCCCCCCTCGACCCCGACAGTGCTGCGACCTAGTAGAGCTGTGGGAGGGACAGGACCAGCAAGTGGGAATTGGCCTAGGTGTTCATAGACCAACTCACTGATCATGTGATCTCCCCCCCTCCCCCACAGAGCATCCCAGGGTGCCATGTGATTCACCTACGTGACTGTGAGGCACAGATGTGTGTGCATCTGCATGTGTGTGCTTGTTCATTCATAAAATCCACAAAAAGTCATTAAGAAAAAAAAACCCTGCTCCCTCTAGCTCCGCCTCCACCCCCACAAAGGAGTAGAATCCACCGCAGAATGATACCCTCCCTAGCTTAGGGCAGAAAATGCCAAACAATTTAGTTAAACCAGTGGAAATCAAGGAGTAATGCTGTCTGCCTTTTAATGTGTAGCACATAGCTGCCTCTGGGCATATAGCTGCCTCTGGGTGTGTAGCTGCCTCTGGGCATGTAGCTGCCTCTGGGTGTGTAGTATATGGCTGCTACTGGGTGTGTAACATATGGCTGCCTCTGGGTATGTAGCTGCCTCTGGGTATGTAGCACATAGCTGCCTCTGGGCATGTAGCTGCCACTGGGTGTGTAGCATATGGCTGCTACTGAGTATGTAGCATATGGCTGCCTCTGGGTTTGTAGCTGCCTCTGGGTATGTAGCACATAGCTGCCTCTGGGTGTGTAGCTGCCACTGGGTGTGTAGTATATGCCTGCTACTGAATATGTAGCATATGGCTGCCTCTGGGTTTGTAGCTGCCTCTGGGTATGTAGCACATAGCTGCCTCTGGGCATGTAGCTGCCTCTGAGTGTGTAGCACATAGCTGCCTCTGGGCATGTTGCTGCCTCTGGGTGTGTAGCATATGGCTGCTACTGGGTATGTAGCATATGGCTGCCCCTGGGTGTGTAGCTGCCTCTGGGTATGTAGCACATAGCTGCCTCTGAGCATGTTGCTGCCTCTGAGTGTGTAGCACGCAGCTGCCTCTGGGCATTTAGCTGCCTCTGGGTGTGTAGCATATGGTTGCTACTGGGTATGTAGCATATAGCTGCCTCTGGGTGTGTAGCTGCGTCTGGGCGTTTAGCTCTTAGTGGCCTTTGACCATGTAGTACATAGCTAACACTAGGCATGTAGCACATAGCTGCGTCTGGCAGTGCAGCACATAGCTGACTCACATAGTTGCCTCTGACTGTGTATCACATTGCTGCCTCTGACAATGTATCCCATAGCTGACTGAGTGTATAGCAAAAGCTGCCTCTGGGCATGTAGCACGTAGCTACCCGTGGGCATGTAGCACGTAGCTGCCTCTGGGCATGTAGCACAAAGCTGCCTTCAGGCATGAGTGTGCAGCAAGTAGTTGTTTCCAGGTGTGGAGCACATAGCTGCATCCAAGCTTGTAGCATGAAGCTGCTTCCAGACGTGGAACACGTAGCTGCCTCTGGATGTGTAACATGTAGCTGCTTCTGGGCCTGTAGCACGTAGCCACATCTAACAGGGTATTACATAGCTGACTCTGAGCATGTACAGTAGCAGACTCAAAGCATGTAGTACATTGCTGCTTCTGGGCATACAGCATGTAGCTGACTCAGAGTATGTAGCACATAGCTGCCTCAGAGCATTTAGCATGTAGCTAAGGGCCTCCACAGACAGCTGGATGGAGGGAGCAGCAGGATCAGCATCCTCTGAGAACAGCATATACCTGTCCACCAATGAGAAACTGTGTTTTTTTCAGGAGAGTATTAATATGAATATTTGAAACAGTAAGTGGTTTCTGAAGGAAGCAGAGAGTTTGGATTCTGGCTGCATATGCAGTGAGTTAGCGGTCAATAGGTTCAAGTTTCAGGTTTCATGTTTTATTCCTCACATGCACTGAGGTATACGGTACTACCATATAGTGAAATGTGTTTCCACCTGCTCAAAATGGAAATATGTAATACAAAGAATAATAATACAAAAAATTAGAAATGGAATTGAAGTAAAAATTTAAAGTAATGAGCAACTGCATTAAGGTAAATTTTCTGATTGCCCTCGTAGATCATGTGGGTACACAGGCTCACAGCAGGTATATACATTTATCTTTAGCCAGGTCTATCCTGTTTTTGCAAACAGACATTTTAAACATTGCGTTAGAGTTTCATCCAACTAAGATCGATCAAAGTTTCCTCGCTTTTCAGGGGCAAATAATTTTTGCACAAAGAAGAACAAGCCTCTCTGAAAATATCTTCAAAGGAATTGCTGTATGAGCTATACTGTTGGTAATCTTTGGGATTTTAGACTTCATTCGACTTTTTAATGGGAAATAAAGTTCAAACTGTCCAGCACTTCCACAAAACCCTTATCTGGGGTGATTTCCCTTCATTACTGGAATATGCCAGCTGACTCCCACCTTCGGTACTCATTACACTTAACACACTTCTGCAGTCTGTCTTCTGGAAAAGGCTCGATATCCAATAAATACCAAAACACACTAAATTGGTTGTAATAGGGATGATCTGAGTAGCATTTGCTTTTTGAGCTGAATTCCAGCATAAATATTTATTACGTCTTTGTGAGTTGTCGGGTTTAAGCCTTTGCTCCTTTTCAGCTCACACAATCAAAGGCAGGGGGGTGGGCTTGTGACAGAAACATTGGTGCAATTGAAAGCGTGTGATGTATCACATGTAAGGAGTCATCCTATGGTTCCTGGTCCTTAAGCGCTGGGATAGCTTCCTATTCCTATGCAGTGTTTGCGATGAGGCTTGCTGGTCCAGGCGAGGCTGTTTTCCTTTTCCTTACAATTTTACAACTGTGCCGGTTTAAAAGAGTTTAATTTAAAATAAATATTGACTTCTGAGGTAGAGCTCTTGCTCAAAAAATGTTATGAGACCACCAGCACTTAAGCCAGGGCTTGGGCTGACGTGTACACATGCAGTGTGTATTTTTTAATGGCCGGGTTATTTGTACAAACAGTGTATGCAGGGAGCACACTTCCCCAGGAACATATTTATCTTAATTATGGAAGCCAACAGACATCTTACAGGAAGAGCCTGCATGTTTTTCCTGCGGTATCTGAGGCATCAGAGGCTAGCACTCATGCCAAAGCAATCCTGCAGGCTTCTTGAACCCAGGTGATCTTCGGCAGCTGAGCAGACACTTTCCCAGAATCCTCCGTTGACCTGACTCTCGTCTCTTTGTCTTCCTTTGTGTTTCTTCCTTGCCCCAGGAAACCCACGGATATTCATGGCACTGAGGCAAATAATCTGGAATTAAACCTAAATTCTTCAGACCTTATCCTAGCAACAGGCTCATCGCCATCTGTTCGTGGGACAGGGTGGCCATTATCTCCCCCCCCACCTCCCTTGTTATTCCATCACCTGTGGGGGGGGGGGGCACAGACATGGCCCCCGCATGCTTTTTTGTCATTGTCTCCGAGGTGAACGGGCTGTCGGTAAAAGGAGGGACCCCCCCTACCCCCTGCAATCTGCTTATTCAAACCCAGAAACATGTCTGCGAGGGATTTGACAGTTTCCAATCAGACAGGAAATGCGATTTGCGTTAAGTTCCCTATTTACACTCCGTGGAATTTAAACAAACGTGGCTAAAATGTTTCCCTTTCCCGCCCGATGTATGCTTCCCAAACAAGCGCGTGGTGAAAGGCAGCGCGCATGCATGTATTTCACCGTCAGTATGAGGCAGGCCGGCTTTACCGACTGCCAGCCTATTACGACTCTTGCTTTCAAATACCCTCATAATCAGTTTAAATAGCAATTTTGCTCGCAACACACATGACTCAATGCAACCTTTACAGAAAGGTGCTGTAACTCATTTCAGCACAAGGCACCGTTATTTAATCCCTGGGGGGTGGGGAGCTGGCCATTCAGTCGCCCCCCCGGCACCCAGTAATCACAGGCCGCCGGCTTCCATAGCCCCCGCCTCACGTTATCCTCCCAGACTGCAGACGGAGCTTATCTTTACATTAAGAGAACACCAGAAACACAAACCGTCATTTCACACAGGCTGCTAAAGCTCCTTGCACAAAACCCTAATTGCAGCTCATAACGCGAATGGCTGCGGCTCTGCGGCGAGTCCTGCGCCAAGCAATGCGCCGAACTCCGTTATCTACCTGCAGCACTAGAATTGGGAGGCCTAAACTGGATCCTTCCACAGGAGTGAAAAGAAGCATATTGTGCCCCGGTTGGCGCTTCCCTGAGACCCATTAGAGCAGAAGTTTTATTCCCAAATGAACTTCGGTTATGAGTGAAAAAGCACCCCCCCCCCCCCCTCTCCCCCGGGTGCTGTGGCTGTGCCATTCTTGTGAGGTTACTGGGAGACCCTCTGGTACCCAGTGACAGCTTCATCTTGATAGGGGCGATCTTGAGAGGCCCAGGTGGGGGGACACCTCCTATTTATCACCAGGGGGGCGGGGGGGCGGGGATTACCTTTAAGAGGCCCTTGTACAAGTTTGTCTGAGAAGGGTAAAGGAAACAAACAAGCCAACAGATAGCACCCCCTTCAAGCTGGAGCACTGCCAGCTGTTCCCTCTCAGGAGAGCGCCTCCTCTCGCTTGTACCTCAAACTGCGGTGAGCCCCACGAGCGTGCCCCCATCCCGCCCAGCCGGACTCCTCACCGAGCCCATCGCTCCATTATCCAGCAGGCGACATGCGCCATCGCCACCATCGCTGTTAACCATCTGCATCTATTGCTGGCCAAGCCTCTCTCACGTCGCTGCGGGCTCGATGGCGCCCCCCCAAGTTCAGCAGGGAGACTACCGCTGTCAGTAGCACTGTGCCAGGAGGCGAGCATGATGCAACCGGATGGGCATGGCAGAGATGAAGGCTACACAGCATCAGATCTGGTGTTTTGCGGTTGCCATGGTGATATTCATGTATTTTTAAAAGAAGGACTGTTAATGATGACTCGTGTTTCGTATTTAATTAAAAACACTGTATTGGAATTCATGACATGAACCACAAAGCTCTTGACTACGCGTGTGAACTTCCTACCAAGATCACTACAGAGTTTAATAAAATTAGCTAAAAAGATAATCCTAAGTGGGTCGAATGTAATGCGTGTGACCAGTGACAGACCGGCACCGCATTCCACCCAGGGTGTCCCCCTGCCCTTTGCCCCCTCCAAGATAGACGGATGGAGCACTTGCACTCCAAATGAGCATAACAGAGGCAGTGTTTGGGGCCAGACCTCCAGCCTATGACACAAGGAATTAACACAAGGTTGCTATTTAAATGACAGAAATAGACATGGATGCCTTTTTCCATCTCGCGGCCCAGTCAGTTTCCCAGAATCCCATGCAGATGTGATCGAACTAGGCCGGCTTGGGGCCAGACCCTTACAGCCAGTGAGCCTGAGCAGAGACTGCCCGCTTAATCGTCATGTGACTTAACACAGGCATGACACAGGAAAGTGGAAAATTACGGCAACATCGATATTTCACTGTAATTAATTTTTTTTTGGGACAGATTGTTAATACAAATGACTCCACCTTAAACAACAGAGCTCTCTTCATGCACACAGTTGGATAAATGCTAACCAGATTTTATTAGCAGCCCACAGCTAATGTTACAGCTGCACTTTACAACTGATACATCTGATAGTCGCCATGGTCAAGTGCACGCCTGCAGCTTATATTACAGAGGAGGGGGAGCCCTGTCAGGTATGGGGGCGGGGGGGGGGGGGGTGTCCTGAATGAGACACTCTAATAGTTATCATACGTATTTATTATCACAAACCTCAATATGCAGTATATTCATTTGCCAGCATGTTGTGTTATCACTTTAAAGCAAAACAGACAGGACAAAAATCAAGGCCTTATGTAGGAATATCTCATCAACTAGTAAGTATGTCTTGTCAGAGCTGTTAATAAAAATTAATTGTTGATGGAAAGAACATGATTTTTAGTGCAAAACCTGAATCTTTTACAAAACTTTGCCAGAAGGTTTTTGGCACACAGTTTTGCTACACTTTGGCACAAAAGTTTTTACAAAACTTTTGCGCTCTGGTGAGGTGCGATTAAGACATGAGGGGGCGGAGCTTGGCTCTGCTGAGCTCCATCTATCTTTAAATCCTGATCATGTTTGTCAACGAGGCTATTGGTTAATAACGATTATTATTCTCAATGTATATTTAATTTTCTAATTACTGCTTCCAAGGTCTAGGGGATTTTTGTAAAGAAAAAATATTATATATCAATAATTTGGTATGAACTGTCTGTTAATTTAAAAATGCATCTCAAAACAAAATACCAGTCATTTTGTAAGTGACTGGCTTCTACAAATAAATCAATAAGCAGTTCTGTTCAAGAGTGTATATTGTATTAAAACTATGAGTCCAAAGTCGATATAAATCACTGGAAATAAAAGGCAATATCTAGCCAGGGTTTAGCCAAATACCTTCAGTGAATCGTCGCATCAGATTAATATCAGCTTCAAAATGTCATGATTGGTCTGGTTCATTAAATCAGTCATCATTCTGACCTTTTTAAGAATATCTGGTTACTAAAGCAGATTAAATAATATGACATTCATATTTTTCTGTCTGTTTTTTAAATTCTTTAATAAATTAGCAGCATCCCTAAGATTATTGCATGACAACTCTTTTATGTGAATATATCCTGAATGATTCCAATAATAATATATTTAATATTGATACTTTATTGATCCCTGTAGGGAAATTATCTTTACGCCTCCCTCAACTTGCTCTTTGTGGAGTAAGTTGACTGCGAAAGGCTGCCACCCGTAGTGGCGCCCAGGGTAAGAAAACTCTGGAATTTAAGTACTTAAACAAAGAAATGTTTTGGCATAGTTCCATATTTGAAACTTTTCAACTCACAAGGTTGCAAAACAAGGTAGTTTTAAATGCATTAAGATTTTTTGGTTGCCTGCAAATTTACATTACCTCGAATGCCAGGTGCACAACTGGGAAAATGGGGGTTTTATTTACAAGCAAAGTTAGAAAACAGTTGACAGGATGTTAGTTCATAAATAGCCTCCAAGTAATATTCATTGTGCAACAAAAGTTCTAACTCAAAAGGATCCTACTCAAATATTGACAGATACTATCATTTTCAATTCATGGTTAGGCTTGCACAGTTTCCATGTCATTGAAAAACCATGAAATATATGGCATGCGGAGGCCATTTGATAAACCTTTTTTTCTTTTTAATTGTATGTATAAACTGAAATTTATGGAGGTGTCCAGGCAGTTGCCTATTTAATCTGAAATGAGCTTGAAAAGACAAGCTGCACAACCACAATTAATATAACAACTTATCATAAACGTAAAACAAAAGGAATTTAAAATGTCCGATGCATCGTAGACACTTAATGTTTCACTTTGTGATGGTTTTGATTTGGAAAAAATTATTGTAAATATAATATTTTTTGGCAGTGCCTCCTGACATTTTTCATATCATTTTTCATTTTCATTTGATTTGAGAAAACCTTATTTATCATTGACCCAGAGGTCAGAGGCAAACACTTTGATAATCGGTTGTTTGGCATGCATGGCGGAAAAGTAAAATTATGCATTATAATATTTCCACTAATGAGGATGAATGTTCACCTCAGGCTGTAACAGATTTTTTTTTTTTTTTACCAAATGATACCTAAAATACAATAAGGTACTATCTGTTTGGTAAATATCTTCTCTCAATAATGTGTATTGGTATCATAACCCCTGATTAAAGTGCTTAAATGTGCTATTGTTCTTCTGAGTGACATTATTAAAGGCATGCTTTACCTGGGTGGCACTGACTCAGCTCTTTTGGAAGTGCTCACAATTAACAAAGTTATGTTTTTGCTATCTTGCTCCCGGATAGTGAGTTTTAGGAAGGATTTAATGTTTTAGGTAGGGTCGATTCCTTCCCATAGCCATGTGGTTCATTGGCCAGACTATAAATTAATGACTCTTCCAATTCTGGTGAATTAGAGGACTTATCTACACTGGAAAGGTGGCCCTGAGCAAAAATGCATGTCCACTGGAGAAGGCCGCACTGGCGTTACCATGCCCTGAACGAAAGCGCATTTCCACCAGACAAGCCCGCATCAGCGTTACCATACCATGAGCGAAAGTGTATGTCCACCGGAGAAGGATTTCCTCGGATGCAGAAAAGTGATTCGGTCATGGCTGAATGCGCGGCAGTTAACCTGCATGCTGGCCAGAGAAATGGCTGCTGGATGGAACTGCAGGAGCCCCAGGGAACCGTCAGCCTGCTGCAGGATCCGCAGGGAACCATCAACCTGCTGCAGGATCCGCAGGGAACCATCAGCCTGCTACAGGAGCCCCAGCATGGCTCATGTGCCACACAGAAATTCTGCAGCTATCAACTATGCAGGCCTTTGAAAAAGACCCCAGCCTGAAACATTTAAAGATTTCCAAAGTTTTTTTTATTGGCATAACTTAGACTTGAGAGAGAAAAATGTAACATCAAGTAATATAACAAATCAATATAATTAAATAAAGCAAAATGAATGTGCAGTTTTACATCATTTAGGCTGCAGAAACATAATGAACTAATGCTTTTATCTGTTTAAATGTATCAAATAAAGCAGGATCTTGACTTGTCATGACGTCTCAAACACGATCCTTCAAACAGAGCGCTGCCCGCCCCATCAGTTTCCCGCCTTGTAAAATATTACGTAGGTAATATTCTTTTAGTGTGTGGAACATTATGTCTGAAGCTGTTTCGAACATATGTTTTAACCGTAATTACATTACAGGACATAATTAAATTTTAAACATAGTTTCTATTGGCTAGCTATCTTATACATAACAGATAGTGCGCGCCAAGTGATGCTACTTAACTGAATTGTGAATGGTATTCTGGAATACCACACAACTATATGAAATGTGTATGTCTGTATTATTGTCTTCAGGGTCTTTTAACTAGAGCAGAGACCATCAATTACTGAGACAACAATAATATACGTATCAGCATAATTTTGATAAACCCCATTGCTTGTACGTGACGTCATCTTTACAGTTTGAAGTGGATGGTGTCCTTTCCCTGCTCAAAGCTTATGTTTGTCTGCTTACAATAACGCTACAGATTCCTAATCTTTTACATCTACACTGTATGGCACCACTGCCAAAGGAGAGGCCTGTGGGGTCATGACCACATACAACGCAACCGTGTTGGGTGGGGCGTATTTCGAACTGGGATGCTTTGCCACATCTGACTGAGGGGGTCAGCGTGTGTAGTCAGTCGTACGCTAGAACAGAGGCCACCGGGTGAATCATTACAGGCCATCTCTGCTAACCTTGAGGCTGAATGGGGTATTTATTTATTAGACGGTTTTGTTTTTGGAATTCGGCCTGTCGCGTCATCACTACTGTACTTTCATCTGCAGCACTTATGCTCTTTTATCTGAGTTGGAGTCTCCCTGTCTCTGACCTGATCATAAACTCGCACGTCCTTTCGAATCCACTTACTGTAAATCCTCCAATTTGACTCTGCCCTGGAAACAAAATGCATATTTAAAAGGCGTCGTCATAATATACCCATATTTTTTTTAAAAAGTGGTGTTCTTTTTAACTGAAGGATTATGCAACCTTTCAGACACGTTAACATGGAACATCTGATAGTATTAATCTACATGCCATCAATACAAAGCCTCTTTGATAATCTCTCATCTGAAGGAGCCGTGCTGATTATTTGAGATTGAAGAGGCTCTGTTGTATTTAATTAAAGAATCAGCGTTCATTTGCATTTTGGATGTTGCATTGTTCTTTGAAAAGGAACATAAAGACTAACACATACAGCATCTTTGTGCTCCTCCTTTCTGCTTTTATCTGGCTTCTCTTTTACCCAAAATGTAGACGATAAGTCAGAGACTATTCATAAGTTACTGTGCCTAAATTTAGGACTTTGGCGCTCCATTACTCGCTCTCCTTTCTGTGCGATGATTCAGATGCGAATGCAGCGAGTTCCAGCTTCCTGAATACGTGCGCCTCGCTTGCTCAACGCCGTTGTGTTTAGTGGTAACCAAGGTGTGCCTGGTTACACGGATTTGCCCACCATCATGGGACCGCCGTCATGGCCAACTCAACGGCACTCCGCTCCAAGTCCCTGCTTTATTTCTCAGGGGTTACCACGGCTGCCAGAGGGAGGGGCCATCCATGAGAAAGGCCACGGGTCCCTGCAAACATGATCTCTCACATGAACCACGCCCCCCGGAGGAGCATGACAACATAGCCCTGGGGGGGGGGGGTAAGAAGGCGGAGCCACCTGATGAGTATGAAAGCCCACGCCACCCGATATGCTGACACGCGAGCTTTTGCTGTCACCTGCTCTGGTAGCGACTCGGGCAAAGTGCTTTTAAGCTGCAACCTGGTGCCGATGTTTTATTGATATGCCGCGATGGGCCGTTCGTGTTAGGGCTGCGTCTCTGTAGATCACAAGCATTCCTCTCGCTCCTGTTTTCCTGCCGCTAAACTAAGTGCATGTCCTGTGTCTGCAGGTAAAAGCAGATCTTCCTCACGGCGCAGCCCCGGACGGCATGCATAATTCAAAGGTTGTCTGCCGGGACAGGTAGAGGAGCCAGGAGACCGCGTCAAAAACGTCTTTCCTAGTCAGGGAGTTGTGTTGCGCAAAGTACTTCCCAGAATGCCCTGTGTCACCCCACTCTGATGAAATATGTAGGCCAGTGGTCACAGTGAGAAACTCACCACCAAGCGTTCGGTTTCTGCT
>JAODJX010000100.1:165163-177030 GCA_026776945.1 Isichthys henryi | reverse complement strand
CCCCACCCCATCACCCTTTATTACTCCACTTGACTCCTGAAATTCTGTTTGCAATTTAAGGCCACAAATGAGAAGCGTAACTCATCTGTTTCCTATAATCCCCCCGTCAGGCCCAGAGCTCGGGTTCGAGACACTCCCCCTTCCTCTCTGGGCTGGCCTGCTGTCTGCTAGCTTCCCCCACCCCCACCTCACAGTCTCCTTTGGTCTCTATATAAAAAAAAATACAAGCCCCCAAAACTTACCTCCTGATAGTGTAGCAATCAAACATGTGACACCTATGGTGCCATTTTAAATAGCCCCCCGCCCCCCCAAAACGGTCTTCCCTGAGGGATTCAAACCACACACGTGTGGCTCTGTGGGGTGCCCTTTTACTGTACATCCCAGGAAGACATTGAAACGCATTACCTCTCATACAATTTATGACGTAATGTATTGCGTTTCTGAAAATCTGTGCTGTATTTTTTCTGCAATTTATATGCCGTCTTCTTTATTGTCTTTATTTCCCTTAGAGGTACATGAGGAACTTTCCTCATTTGCATTGGAAGCCATTCCAGTTTCGGCTCTGCACTGTGGTTTTTAAAGTTGCTGTAAAATCTGGCAGACCTTTATCAGCGCAAAGGCACCTACGGTTGTATTTTTTCACTGCCTTTGAGAATGAAACATAACATCATAGTAGCTTCTAATAGCATGAAACGTGCCTTGGACACCTTTTGACACACTATTCTGCTTTAGGTGTGTCCCTGCATATGACATCAGAGCACAGTCACACTTCTATCTCACATCTATCCGAAATAATGATTAACATATGACTGGCCTCCTTTTTGTAGACTTTTTGTGGGGCTCAAATGATTTATTTTCCAGTTGTGTCGAGCTTGCAGCTTTATTGCTTTGCAAGGGGGATACTTGAGGAAACAAATACTTGATTTTGATGAAAATCCATTGCTTAAATCAGAAGGCACTCATTAATAAAATATGCTTCTCACTCACTGATGCAAACAAGCAGAGCCTGGGAGAGTAGGCCAAGGGGTGTATGGCGTGTCGCGTTGTGTCCATCTCGAGGAGTGTGCTATTACTAATGGCAGGCCTCTGAATCCTACCTGGGGAGAGTAAACACATTTCTGGACACGCTTTAACAGCATGGCTCACAAAAGTTTCCATTGCATGCCTCTTTCGATGAACAGTAAAGTTTGACCTGGCCCTGGAACTGCCGTTAATGCTACCCGTGGCCTCCAATGCTGATGGAGGCAAGACCACACTGCTGGTATGGTAGCAATGTGTAAAAAACTATGTAAGTGATGAGGTGAGGTGACTCTTTGGATCTAGATGGGCCTGTATGTCTGACTAACCCTGACCATAGCCCTAATACAATTCTAGCCCTATTAGCAATGCTAACCCATATAACGACGCTAACCCAAATCCTATTAGCAATGCTAACCCATATAACGACGCTAACCCAAATCCTAATAGCAATGCTAACCCATATGACGACACTAACCCAAATCCTAATAGCAATGCTAACCCATATAACGACGCTAACCTACATCCTAATAGTAATTCTAACCCATTTAACGATAGTAACCCAAACCCTATTAGTAATGCTAGCCCATATAACAAACCCAGACCCTAATAGCAATGGTAATGCATATAATGACACTAACATAAATCCTAATACAAATGTTAATTCATATAACAGTGCTAACTCAAACCCTAATATATTGTTGAGTGTGTGTGCAGGTAGCACATGGCCCCCATGTTTTATTCAGCATGCTATTGTTAGCTGCTGTCAAACCACCTCCAAAAAGCTTTGATTACACAATCATTTGTGTAAGCTTGCGTGCCGAAACAAAGCTGGTGCAGGTCAACTGCTGTATCACGTGCTGCTGATTAACCATTGATTAAGATTTGCATGTGAATTATGCAGGGATGCTTGGGAAATGCACTGAAACAGAATTGAAGCAGTAATGGTGATGCAGGGAAGCAGAGTTTTGCTTCAAGACGGCTAGGGCAACTGACAACCATCCAAAAGTACTGCGGTTTGCGTTCAAAGCTTAGTGCGAGGTTGACTTTCATAAAAGCTATGGATGACAAAAGAGCCCCATGTGAGTTCATCATCCAGCTAAGCTAATCAGCCTTTTGCGCATATAAAAATGGCAACAATTGTGCAATTTTAATACGCAAACAAGGCAAGACACACTGATAATTCCATATGTTGTTATTTCACTCTGATCCGAACAAAATCCTGCCTGTTTCTTTAATTCTTCTTGATGCTATAAATTGGAATTTAGTCATCCCGTTGTGTAGGACTGCACAATTTTCGCAGTCAGGCCATATCCGTCCTGAGCTCTGGAAGATGCGTAGAGGCATACACCATTTGGTGATGTGGTTACAGGTCCCAAAACAATTGAGCAGATGAACATGACAAAACACGCAGCACCTCTTTAACACACTCAGCGGCAAAACAGCACATGGCGAACTTAGATCTAACAAAAGGAGACTTCGCCACGGTAGCTGCCTTTCTCACGGACATTCACTCGTTGCTGGCAAGCCTAAGGAGTGAGATCGTTTCTGAAGAAGCCCTGTGAAACGCCTCGGGGAAAACAGGCGTCCGTTTATAGTGACATTTGAGTGGCAGCTTGGGACCAACAGCAGGCATCGTGACTCAGATAAACGATGATTCAAACAGCACAAATAAGATTTATTTTAAAAGCGGGGTTTAGTTTTATTTGTGTGAAAGTTTCACTTCACCAATCCCTCCTTTCAGGCAGATGAGCGTGTTTCACACCTTGGGGAAAGACTTATATGATCTGGAGATTCTGAGATGACAAGTTAAATCGGGCCATAGCAATTCCTTATACAACCACTTGGTCACTTAACACTTTCCAAAAAGACGTGTTTTTAATCTCGCGGAATGGGAAGGTGAGTTGTGAAACCCCGACTCGATCCTAATATTTCATGTGAGCCGGCGGTGTATGATATAGGGCCACGGTGGCCAATATTTCATCTTCCCAGGACAGACACCCGAGAGCCATCCGAGAAAGAGGTTTAGTGGAGATGCCGCTCCCACAGACATCATGAAAGGGAATGTGGTTTCGCTTTAATGCGTCTCTCCAAACATTGCGTCAGAAGAGCTGCTGAACACAGAAGTTTACTTATACAAACAAGTGTACAACGGTTAACACTGACACAAGGTAACAATGTCAATAACAACAACAACGTTAAGGGTGGCGAGTGTGACAATCCCCTCAGGGTTTGGGAATCACAAAGGGACCGTTAAAATGTCACCGCGTCACCGTGCTGGAGAGTTATCAGAAGATCAACACGATGGTGAAAGAACGTGATTTATGTGTAATCTACTCTTGTTCTACACCGTTTCGCTCTTAAATTGGCCTTGTGGACAAAGTTGATTCTACAGCATTATTCTTCAGGAGTGCATAGGTATTAATCTCTAGAACATATATTCCTATTGAATTCAAATCTGGCTGAGTAATTCTGAAAGCCGTGCTCACTGGAGAAGCAGTCCTGGGTCTGGATGGTTCTGAGGGAAAACAAGTATGTCTCACAAGCACATCAGCCACTTTTGTCCAAAGTGACATACAAGTGAGGCGAAGAGCGCATTACAAACATCCATGCTGGTAGGGAGTCGACTAGGCGTAAGTGCAGCTAGGCTGAGCTTCCAGTGAAGGCCCAGTATGAGTGTAAGCTGGATAGGAGCAGGAGCTACACAACGTCTTCCAAACAAAGCGAGAACCTAATAAGAGCAGCACTAGGGGAGTGGTGTAGGCCAGGAGAGGTGCTACTGGACCAGGTGGGTCTTGGGAACCGGCAGGATCCTGGATGGTCTGTCATGCTGAAAATCTTGTAGAACATCTTCACCATCTGCTGAGTCAGGATACATGAATCTCCCGTTTTCCAGCTGCCCTGACAGGGATTCTCCTTTGCATTATGTCATAATTCTCATGTGGAAATATGAGCCGAACGATAAGATGCATGAGGTGACCATTATCAAATGCTGCCTTTTTCAGTGGGACCCTTATGTGCGTGGTCAATATGGAGAGCAGCATGGAGGCTCAGCAGACACCACTGGGGGGGTTTGGAAACTTCCTGCACCTGACTGTGTGGAATTTGCATGTTCTCCCCCCTATTTATGCTTATGTCCTGTCCAGTGTGCCCCTTGCCCTGTGATAGACTGGCATTCCGTTCAGGGTGTCCCCTGCCCTATGCCCTGTGATGACTGACGTCCCGTTCAGGGTGTCCCCTACCCTATGCCCTGTGATGACTGACGTCCCGTTCAGGGTGTTCTCTGCCCTCGCCCCGGTCATGACTGTCATCCCGTTCAGGGTGTCCCCTGCCCTATGCCCTGTGATGACTGACATCCCGTTCAGGGTGTCCCCTGCCCTATGCCCTGTGATGGGCTGACATCCCGTTCAGGGTGTCCCCTGCCCTATACCCTGTGATGATTAAATCCATTCAGGGTGTCCCCTGCCCTATACCCTGTGATGACTGACATCCCATTCAGGGTGTCCCCTGCCCTATACCCTGTGATGGGCTGACATCCCGTTCAGGATGTCTACTGCGCTGTACCGTGTGATGGGCTGCCATCCTGTTCAGGGTGTCCGCTGCCCTGTACTCTGTGATGAACTGGTCACCTATGCTTAGTAGGATAGCCTCCAGGTTCTCCATAAGTCTGCAGTATGGAGGATGGATGCAAATGTATCTCTAAACATGTTTCTTGTGAGAAGTGTGAGGTGTAATATTTATATAGATTTTTTCCCACTTTATTCACATCATATGTTGAATATGTTAAAGTGAGGAACTGAGTCATAACACTAAAATAACATTCAGCACTGGATTACTTAACGCTGTTATCCAGAAAAACGTGAGCACTGCCTTGAAGGAATACTCACCTAAAAATAACAAGATGTGAGGCCACCCTGAATGTGGGGTCTTTCTCCATGTTTCTATTAATAAACAAAGAAAAGCATGTGACCTGTCACTCAACAACAAAGCTGATAGCTTGTCTAGGCTTCACATATGCTCAACATCGCAATGCTTTAATCTTCACAAACAGTACTGCCTCACAAAATACACCTTCAGAGTGCATATTTAAGACTGTTCGGGGTTCGCTTTCCTGAGAAAAAGAAGCTTAATACACGCTCGTGTACCAGGAAGCAAAATGTTAGATAGCTGTGATTAATTACTCTAGGTGAAGGTGAGTAATTCTGAAAATTTATCTGAGTTTTACTCTGGAATGTGAGAAGACTGTTTCTCCAACACCCTCCCAACTGAAAACACTATTATCCAATCAAATTTTATGAAAAATACTCTCTAGGTTTGCAGTTCATGCTCTGCTAGAAGAAAATGGACATTTCAGGGAAGGAAAAATAAAAATAATCCCAATTTTGCTGGCTACCCAATATTCTCCCAGAGTCATAATTGTGTTTTGTTTTTAAACTTGAGCATTTCAACAGGAATCCCAAAGCCGCTGATTTTCCATCGGTATTTTTCTATGATACCCTACAGCTTTTCCTTAAACTGGAGGATATTTTCGGTTAAATGGTTAATATTTGTGTGTGGATGCAATGGGAATGTGACGGTGTAACCTGAAGATGGTGGAGGTCCTGTCGGATACTGAGTTGTCTGAGACTAGGGCAATTCCGGATTCTGTAACCAGACCCAACAAGCTACAAGTCTGTGCCCTCAAAAGGGGGGGGATTTGGCAATATCAAGGCTGGGGTGACCTGACCTACATGGTCGTTGACAGCTTCATGGGCTTTGGAGAAAGGCGGGTGTGTGTGTGAGTGTGTAGATGGGGGTGTGTTCGGAATGGGCTGGTGGCAGTCCCAGCCTGTCAGGTAACACAGCAGGATCCGCGCTCGGATTAACCGAAACAAGGTGGTGCCGGGGAGGACGCACCTTGGGCCCACTCGAGCGGAAAAGTGAAGCCAGAGGCGGCCCAGGGAGGGGGGAGAGAGGAGGGAGTAAGCGCAGATCGCCAGCTCACCAGACACTGGCATTTATTAACCTGCACATCATAGATGGCATAAACGTGTCGTGACCCCCTCACAAACTGGCACTGCTGTGCCGGGCTCCTTGGCGACAGAGAACATAAGTAAGGCATCCGACGTGGTTACACATATGACAAGGAGCACGGGCTGTCGAAGGTGCCCCCATCCCAGCACATGCCAAGGTCTCTACGGAAGGGCGGCCCTTGACCGGCACAGCATACATCGGCATCGTTTGTTCTCCTCCCCAATTGCAAATGAATCTGAACAGAATGAGGTTCATCTCGACAAGGTCCTGATCCCTCCTGCCCTTTATGAGAGATAAAGTCCTTTATTGTAATGGGGTGTCTGCCCAAGCCCCTTCCTCCTCATCACAGTACATGTAAATGGCCCTGATTCTGATCACGAAGGGCATCGGAACGCAGCGTCACACACGGCAGAGTCACCGTGTCATCCCTTTAATCAGCCACAGGACGCAGCGGCTCCTATAACAGCATTAAGGTGATACTTGAAATAATTGCTATATTAAAAGAGGTATTCCACACATGACCCCAAGGATCACTGTCCTACATTGTTTTCTTAATTTAATGCACCAAGAACAGTCTTCACTTCACCCCAGTAATGAAGCAGCAGGGATGATTAGAAACCTCGCCTGTTTCTCTTCAGGATGATGGTCAAAATGGTTCAAGTCTCTTGTTAGGATCTTGCTGTTGCAATCAATTTTACCTAAATCTTATGAGCTCTATTGATGGGAGCAGTGTATATCTCAGTAAGTTAGGGCACTCTGCATGTGATCAGAAGGTTGTTGTGTCAAATCCCAGAGTCATCATTGGGCCCTTAAATATGACTCCTAACCCTAATTGCCCCAGGGACTGGCTGACCCTACTTTGGATAAAATGAATAAATAAAATGTAATGTGTAACTATCTCCTAAGTGGTACTGTTCCACCACATTGTAGGAATATCCGGACTGCAGGCGGTTTGGCTGTGGACACCAGAGCTGGAAGTTATCATGCTGATTAGATACCTGCAGAAATTCAGGTTGGCCTGGCAAGTCTGGTCTAATAATCAGAGTTTCCAAATATGCGTGGAGATTGCACTCATACAGAAAGTTCTTTCATTAGCAGGGCCTAATGAATGACTTCATATCTAATCTCTTTGACATATGATAGCTGTTACCTCCCAGACCGTATGGAGTTAACTCTGCCGCTTGGTCTTGGCACTGCGTGGGCGCTGGTTCACGGCAGGAGAGCGACTGGTCAAACGAATCCTTTGCCGGGAAGTGGTCAGGTCTTTTCCCAGAGCGGACCTGGACCAAGCAGCCCCGGGTCTGGCCCACCCTGGGGTCATCCAGGGAACGTTCCGCAGCATGGCTGCCCAGAAAATTCTGGAAGGCCCGCTATTCTGGTGTACTGTCAGAGCCCACGCCACCCTTTAGAAGTCCGGCCAGCCGACTGGGGGTGGGTGCGGCCAGCGTGAGAGGAAGGAAGACCCCTGAAAATGGTGCCCAGCTGTGTGTGAAGTGGGGGGTGGGAGGGGTCAAGTATGGTGACAATATGGATGTTATTGCGGGCCAGGAACTCTCTGCCACCCGGGGTCTGTGAAACACCCCCCCCCCAGCCCCAGAGACAAGGGACAGGGCTTACACCTCAATCTGCTTCTCTATCTACAGCCCTCCAGGGAGAAAACACATCTTGTAAGGACTCAGTGGAATCAGAGGAATACTCTTTTCCACACAGGAAAGTAAGAAAAACTGGAACATGCGGCTGTCACTTTAAGTTTATTAATCTAATATTAATCGCTCCTGCTTTACTGAGCACATGTGATACGTTTCCCTGAAAGAGAGAGCGATCAAAACTGGTGTTACTATCCTTTCCAAGAACAACTACGAGGGGAGCAGAGGAGAATGATGCATTGAGATATCAGGGGCTGTTTCTCTCCTTGTAAAATACACACATATCAGTACAGGCATCCCAAGAAACGCCCATTACATCAGCCGCAGTGCTGGTGTAGGCCTTTTGCAGCGTCCTGGAATGTTATCCTATGAGTCACCGGGTTGGACGGGGAATCTTCTGGAAAGGCACACGTCTCTCTTGCCTCCCTTGCTTCCTGCTATAATTCCGCGGGGCACTTGGCAAGCCCAGGAAAGTGCAGGCCTCTTCGGAGGGAAAGCGCTGGGTACGTCTGCGATGGGCCACGGGGGGGCAGTAGGGAGTGGGGCGGGGCAGAGGGCGGCAGGGAATAGGGTGAGCCTGGGGGCGGTGTTGCTTTCCTGCTTATGTGACTATTGCCGAGCCATGATTTAGCACTCTAGTATCCCTTTGCGTTTCTATGCCACGTGATCTACAGGTTCCTTGAAACACCTTATTATTCTTATAATTATTGTTGTCACTTGTTGTCAACGGTTTTATCACCAGTGATTTACTATATCGTACACTGATACGGCCGCGTGTTCACTAAAAAGATCCATGTCGAGAGATTCGTTTAAAGATACGTCAGATAAGCAGGTACAGAGACACTCCATCACCTGCAGGTAGCCGTAGAAACCACTATGAAAGAAAAACGGAAACCTTGATGACTGAACTAGCTCCGAAGGGTGCTTGAAAAAAAGTGTAGAAGCTTCCCAGGACCAGGCTAATGCAACAGGGACTGGTGACACGTGAGATGTGCATCATCCGCAGCTCAAAGATGTCCCCCGCGCTCAATGTGAGACGCTCAGCTCCTGTTCCCTTTGAGATGGCGTCCGATGTTGACGCTGATATTGGCAAAGCCCTCAGATGGCACTCATTGTGTCCGCCGTGCAATCGCTTAGGTCTCTCTTACAGGATGGAAACAGACAGCCGCGCTTTCGTGTCTCCCCACAAGATCCCTGTCACGGCTTCAACCTCACAGTAATTCTTCAATTCTTAGACATGCTAAGCTTTGCTTGACAATGATTATTTTTTTATTGGTGCTATTATCCTGCTGCTTTTACATTTGCTTTATTTATTTCTTTTCTCTGTGTTTTTTTCCACACTAGTCGTGTATTAAGTCACGTTCATCGTCACCCTGCATGGGGAAGTGTGCACTGTCTCGTGACACCGAGAGGGCTTACGGTCTAATGCCATTATCTTTGCCCCGAGGTTCACAATACCCCCTGACCGTCTACGGAGAATGTCACGTGCAAGTCACGAGGACATGTGTGTGAGGTACGGCGCCGCCTACGGTCGTGAGGAGCGCTGCGGGAATGGGTCCATCACAGGTGGGTGATATGTGTGGATCGTTTGATTGGGTCTTCAAGGCAAAACACCACTGAGGACTACAGGAACCTTTCAGGTTTGCCATGTGTGCCATCAAACAGGCTCCAATTGGGGAGGGGGGGCATGCAGCACCCTTGGGCTGAAGACGGGGGCACCTGCTGTTCTGATGTCTCCCGGTATGAAGCGTTTCAGATGGAGCGGACTCTGTGATACTGGGCTGCCAATATGTACTCATTTGGCCCACCTGCCCAACACGGATCTGCGGGAAGCCACCAGATCTGGAAGCTCGCCTCAGTAGCCTGGATTTAAAAAAAAAACCTTAACAGATCCAAATGGCACATGGAGCTGGAGGATCATGAAAGTGTTGGGGGTGCAGTAGCTGTCCGTTTGTCAGATGTGCCTTTTGACTGTCCCGGTCTGATTTCCCATGGCCGTTCGTCAAGTCATCAAATGGATACGCTCACATTGAAATGTGGGTTAAGAAAATACAGGACAAACACCGACAACAATAAAGTACATTTAAACATTCTACAGATAGATCAGACTATTCAAATATCTGTATATATCGTTAAAAGAAAAATCAGATGGCTGTTAATGAAGATCTTTAGTGACGCTTGTGACTTGACATCAGAGCGAGACGTCTACGGGCATTTAGAGACCCCAGAGTGCGCTGATAGTGATGGACCCCAACCCATTATAATGTGACAAGCCAATGCACTCGTGGCCCGAAGGAATGTTTCCACACGCTCTGAAAAGTAAAACTAAAATGCTATTATGAGCATATTTAATCCACTTGGAACATTCTGTGACCTTTTCAATGCAGAAAAAGAATGATTCAGTACTAGCGCGGGTGAGCCCGATGCACCCAAACTCAATCCTAATGTGACCGTGACACATATAACAATGCAAATTTGGGAAACAACACTGTTTCCTGTTTACAGTGACCAGAATTTACGAGAGACAAAACTATGTCTTTGAGACTATTAAAAGCAGACTATTGTGGTTTGTAAAATATAGCATTAAATCCCTCCATGTGTCCTGCCCAGCTGTGAAAAAGCCTTCTTTCCTAACAAGCCAGTTGCTGCATTTCCCCTCTCAGCCAAAACTTTGGTTAACTGGGTGGATAAAGGAAGATGGCTCATGTCAACAGGAAGTGACATCACACAACTGAAAGGGACTTCACTCAGAAGAAATTGGCTTGTGTTTCACCTTTTCTACATAAGCAATAAAGACAAGAGAGCTATGATTTAGATATTACTGTAGTGTAACATGGTTATATTTATAATAAAAGTGTTTCTCCTAATATGATGACTTTCAGAGATTGATTTGGACTGTGAATTCTTACCATTTTTTCTTGTTATTCTAAACTGTCCAATTTGTACAGTGTTATCATTGCGTTGTCTGAATGTGGAGAGAGGAAACCTTTGATAATTTAAGTCTTGATCTAACAACCACTGAACTCTCACCTATGTGCATCCTGCCTGCTGACGCAAACAACGATGCTCCTCCTCAAGCCCCTTCTCATGGGACCAAGATACCTCCTTAAATTTATACGGGGCCCGAACTGACATGTGCTTCACATAACCACTTTAATCCTGAAAAAGAAAACAGGACGATTTGTTTCATTTTCCTACCACCTTCTGTCTATTTACACGCCTCCAGTCTGAGGAAGACTGAGACACAACGGTGGTTTTTGGTTAGTTTTCCAAACCACCACACAGTTAGAAATTGGACCATCAAGTCGTCAAGTCATTGTTATCTGTATTTTTAAGTGGGATGACTCATTCTGATTCAAGATTAGTTTTTCTCCTTCAAACTTTGCTTTTATTCAGAATAGCCTCCCTTGCTGATTTTGACATACGGGCTCTGACCACCAAAACTAGCATTTCACTCTGAATCCCCATTTCTGTCCAACAGAGAACTTCGCTGTGTTTTCTGGAGCAGGCTCCCGCATCGCCGTTAAAGCGTTCCAGAGGATCTGTGTTAATAGGGTCGGGAAGGTAGTTTACAGCCATCTGTGATGCAACAAGCTGTTTTTTAATGTATAACGTTAAACTGTCATTATGGGCACAGATGCTGAGGGGCCCTCCACCTCACGACGGCCCGCCCACCTGCCCCGCCAGCCAGCCATCCAGCCAGTCAGCCAGCAAGCCTACAATTGGGTGCACTATTAACTCACCGTCACCCTTAAAGAAGCGAAGGAGCTTCCAGGCCTGCCCATCAGCCCTACATGAGTAAAAGCCAGAGAGCCCCTGTGCTGTCCAAGCAAAACACATTCCGCTATACGTCACCTTCCACGGACATATTATAGTGTTTCTAACCAGCCGGGAACATGTGTCAACATCATCTGTTACGACAGCAGAGTGGGAGGGGGGCAAGGCTGCTAGGCCTTCGCAGTACCTAGAAAGGGCTTTCTTTTCTTATTGTCTTTTACTTTTCATTTATTAGAAAATCATATATGATACAGCGCACTCTTCATTTGTTGTGTCAGCAACCTACTCACCCCACTCCCCCCGCCCGCGGCCCCCCGGGTTGGGCCACCCCCCCCCCCCCCCCCCCCCAGCCCCCCGACCCGGAAGAGTTGGTGAGAACGGGTGGACGTGGTGGGAGTGGTTTGTTGGGCGACC
>JAODJX010000100.1:133290-150775 GCA_026776945.1 Isichthys henryi | reverse complement strand
CCCGAACCCCACCGGTTAGCTTGGGGGTATGGGGGGGGCGGGGGGGGGGGGGGGGGGTGCCAAACAATGGAAATGATACTAGGATACAGGGCAACTGGTATTATCCCATAAACCTGCTGTTAGGTTATAAACCCCGCTCCCACCCCCTCACAGAGCACCCAGAGGTTGGCCAAGCAATAAAGCAGGTTGATGACAAAGCCCGGTGTTGGGTTTTAAGGTACGCCCGGGGGGGGGGGGGGGTAGGGGGTTACCTCTGCTATGTCCTATTCTACTGATGGGGTTGCAAATCAGCATTTTCAATGGACAATAGACACAGCGGCAGCTCAATGATTGCGTGCTTTCAGATGCTAATGGCTATCTCTGCATTCTTGGGCTTCTCCTTCTTACCAAGGAACAAATTACAGTTTACAAAGTGCAGGGAAGTAAAAAAAAAGTGAGCTAAATATCTTTTTTTCGGCCCTTTTTTAATTTGGCAAACTGACATGTAAATTACCCTTTAAGTGCTCGTCTGCTGGCTCTGATCATCTCCTAATTGTCGCAGTCAATTGTGGCCAACAGACACTTCAATCGTAAGCTCTCTGACAACAAGTGTAGGGATCAAAGTAGAAGGAGCTGCTCTGCATTTGCTCCTCTGTGAGGAGATGACGGCGGCAGGCGGGCGGGCACCAGCGGGCAGGAGCGGGCCAAAGGATAAAATCGTAATAGCCGTCAGTCATCCGGAATTCGGAAACACGGAGGACGTGGTCACTTCGGCTGTGCAGGGGGACATGGACCATAAAAGGAACTAAAATATTTTTTCCCTCTGTGTTGAAAAGCTAGATTATAGGCTAGTCTATATGGACTATAGGAAGATTTTAGGTGTAGTTATATCTGGTATTATAGAGTTGCATTTTATTAAATGTAACTGTTTAATAACTGTTATTAAACATAGCTGTTTAAATGCACTCTGTGGTTCAGTGGGCTAAGTCTCTGTGCTCGTGATCGGAAGGTTACCTTTTTAAGCTCAGCCTCGACATCGAGACCCTTAACCCCAACATGGGCGATACTGTGGGTGGCTGCCCTTCACAGGCCAGTTTGTTCTTACCAACAGAGAGGAAGTTGCGGGAGAGCAAGTCCCCCGTCCCCATCCCCCCTGGGGTTCAAGAAAGAATCAATTATTATTATTATTCAGATGCCACATTTATTTAAAATGACATACATGCATTTGAAAAAACAGGGTAGTTGGGCTTGAGTGCCTCACTCAGGCTACCAACAAGAACGTCACCTGTGGGATTTGAACCTATCACTTTCTGATCACAAGTTAATCTCCACTAATGTCCTCCTTGTATCCCTGAGTCTGACGTTGGATCAGTATATATCTTATGCTAGTCATAGCATAGCTATTCTGAACTTCTGTGTATCTAATAAACGGGAAAACCTGAAGCTTTAGAAATGATTAATTGATTTATCATGTATTTTGTTGCTCCCTGCGTGGTGGGTTTTGGTTTGCGCCCCGTTACCGCCTCTCTGGTTACACTGACGGATTTTTGCAGTGCGGGGCGACCCAAATGGATTGTCAGACACACGGGACTGCCTTTAAAATAGCCCATTTGGAAATGCGTATAATCACTTGTGGTCGAGTGTCCAGCACGAGCCAAATCACACGTAAGACATAACTGCTGTTATTAGGGACCCAGCTTCTCCATCCTCAGCCAGGCTCAGACCTCATGGACTGGGTCCTCGAAATGAGCTGTATAGGTGTTCGTCTGTGGGGACGTGAATTCCCCCACCGGCTGGGCCTCGTATGTCAATTTGACGGGAGGATAAGTGGGCTGAGCTGGGAAAGAAGAAAATTATGTGTAATGAAAGCAATTTTAAACTCTTTATTGACTTTCGGAGTAGTCCTCGCCGAATTGTACGTTCCTGCGTGGTGGAGCGACCCGCCCTGTGTGGTTCCCCTTGTCGAAAAGCCTGATGGTCAATTGTGGCTTTGAGAAGATAGTCTGCATGGTCTTCCTGCTACTCGCTCCCTTACCGGCTAATTGCAGTACGAGGTGACCCCCTCCCCCCACCAGACTGCTTTCTGGTCACAGGCATGATGAGCCCCTCCCTGCATAGCATCAGGCCAGCCCTGACAGGCACCGTATGGTTCAGTGGCTCCGGCCTCCATGTCGGTGATCAGAAGGTTATGGGGTCGAATCCCATGCTTGGCAATCTATCAGGCCTTTGAACAAGGTCCTTATCCATCCCCTCAATGAAGCTCCATAGCTGCTGAATTAATGGCCACCCTTGTACTCAGAGAACCAACCTTCACTCCCACCTGTGTGTGCCTCAAACAGAAGAGCGTGACAGTATATGTGACAGCTAACACATTCCAATGTACGTGTGTGTATGACTAATAAAGCGTCACTTTCGTACCCGGACAGCAGAGTAGGAAACGGACCCCTCCTGAACTTTGTACTGCATCCACTCTGCCAGCTTTCACCTCCAGCACGTCGGCACCCTCACAGACACTTGCAATCCGCCAGCTTGCCCAACACCGAAACTTTCCATTAACTTTTCTCACCTTTTAACATCACAGCGGTCGCATTTGTTTCTAATCAGCATGCCCCTCCCTCGCTGCTTTTGCAATCCCTCGCTGTCTCAACCTTGCCTTGGACGCTTCGTGGGCTGGGGGCTGGAGTAACTAAACGCTGATGACTTTCCTGAACTGACTCAAACTGGCTCACTCCGTACTCCTGTAAAGGGTCGGGAGAGGATCCCTGCATCTCATACGTTTACCCACAATGTGATGTCGGCTGTGCCATACGGGAAGCTCTCTGTACGCACCCTTACTCAGGAAGCATGCACAGAGGCCGCCATAAACACCCCTTAGACGTGGCCCTGCGTACCTGGTGATACTCTGTTATCTGACCACAATGTGCTCACCGGGATCTTCGCAAACAGGGTCAAAGATGTGATTCATGGTACTTTGCAGCTGATGACTGGAAAAAGGGGATCAGCACTTTCTTCTGGGGTGGAGAGGAGCTTGATTTTTCACTAAGAATAATTCAGATCCAGGCTCAGCCTGCCAATTAGCAGTAAATCATAGCAAGCCCGTGAATGATCATAGGCTGGCCTCGCCCTGGCCCTGGTTGGCATCCTGGCAACCCGCTCCCTGACGCAGGTCACAGACAGACATGCTCCTGCGACACTGAGGCTTTAGGTTTGCTTTGCTTTCTAAGGATTGTTTTATACTGGTATCAGCAAATCGAGATGAGCTTTTGCGCTGTGATACGATGGAACCCAAGACATCTACACACAGGCAACAGCTAAATAGAGATTAAAAATGATTCAAAGATTTCTAATAAAATCCAGCTTTTTGACAGCGTAAAACCACATTGCAGGTATTACAATACAATTGTGTATATATATTGCGCATGTTAAACAAGCAGGTAAAAATACATGTAATATGGCGGGGGGTGGGGAGTGGGTGTTATACATTAATAGCATCTTAATGCCCTGTGAATATGAAGCTTCATATATTACACACCAGACATTAAAAGACATATATGCAAATGTGAGTTTAGATGAGACATACGACTACTGGTCCAATTTGTATTAACAATTCATCATTTTCATCCATCCATCTTCTAACCCCTTATCCTGGACACAGCTGGAGGGGGGGAGGCAACACGGAGCACAAGGCTGGGTTCACCCTGGGTGGGAGGGGGCAGTCTATCACAGGGCACGAATACTCACATACACAATCATTATAACATCATAACCACTGTGCATTATTAATTCCTGCGCCCAGTGTCGTCTTTTCAATATCGCAAGCGTACATATTTCAATATCATGTTGAAAAAGAGTGAGTTTTGTCAACGTCAAACACAGGTGGCTGATAAGGCTGCCACACCAAAGCACTAAGGTGTCTGTTTCTGCAAGCCCAGCTTTTCTAAGCTCAAGACTTCCCCTCACGTGGGAGTGGACCCCTTTTCCAAGGAGCATGATCACTCTCAGCCCGCCAGGTCCAGTACCAGAGCCGGCCAGACATGTGAGTGCAATTAATAACACGGTCATTCCTTTGTGGAGTGGCACTTCTGAATTTAACGAGAGCAATGGAAAGAAAGAGCAAAATCAATAGCTATTTGATGTGAGCATTTGTTTCTCAGCAAAATCACTCCTCTCTCTCTTTTATTTACAGTGAGAAAACATCTGAAGTGTTTTGATTTGAGACACGCCTCAGAAACAAAGTGTTCCTTTGCCTGTTAGGCCTCTAGCAAAATGTGAAGCAAATGAATTTTACAAGTTTAAGGCTCAGGATCAGTCCGGGCTCGTCGCTTATCTGTCTGCCTAGGTGCCGTACTTCTGGCCGCAAAAGCCCGTCTGGGGGTCCGTAGGTGACACAACTACAGTGTTGTCATCTATTTCCAAGGGAACGCAGGAAAATAAGGAAGAGATTTAACCCGAGGCCATTCTGAAAAAGTCCTCCTGTCTTCCTTTCCAGCTTTTCAGCAAATTTCATGGGAAATCACCTGTCATGAGATAATGGCTTGGGAAGTAATGTGTCTTTTAATCGTTAGATTTTCTCGGCCTGCTCCCCTTTTGTGTGTCAGAGCACAGGCATACCTTGGCCCTCGGGGAGGGCCCGAGGAAGCCAGAGGGCGTGTTAAGCATGTGTTCGGTGGCAGGAAGTGTCTGTGTCCACTCCGGTCGCTCTTGTTTAGTTTGGGGATTCTAAGAGCCCCCTTTCCCACCACCTGTGCGTCCTCTCGCTGATTTTCCGCACAGATGCAAGATTTCTTGGGACCAATATTAGTCTCATGTACATATTTCCCAGTCTCCGAAGAATTCAGGGATAGATGCAATCCAAAGATAGCTCTCTCCATCTGAAGGCAGCGTGGTGAGAGAAAGTCCACTTCGTCTCTCGTTGGAAAGAGTGGCGACGGAACAGAACGTGGCCCAGTTTATTTCATTTGTGAAACTGGCCGTATGTCCATTTCATCCAGCTTGGAAAGGGGCCTGTCTGTTTTGCGATCAGCTAAACACAGGCCTGGCTGCTCTTGGGTAAGCATCAGCGTACAACACACCCGGTTCCATATCAACGTGAGGTACGTTCATGTCTGCTCAGGGGTCACAGGGCTCGGCGTGTGTGGTAACGGCTGTGCTTACACTACACGCCCGGTTCCTTATCAACATGAGGTACGTTCCTGTCTGCTCAGGGGTCACAGGGCTCGCCGTGTGCGGTAACGGCGGTGCATACACTACACGCTCGAGTCTATATCAACGTGAGGTACGCTCCTGTCTGCTCAGGGGTCACAGGGCTCGCCGTGTGCGGTAACGGCGGTGCTTACACTACACGCTCGGGTCCATATCAACGTGAGGTACGCTCCTGTCTGCTCAGGGGTCACAGGGCTCGGCGTGTGCGGTAACAGCAGTGCTTACACTACACGCTTGGTTCCTTATCAACGTGAGGTATGTTCCTGTCTGCTCAGGGGTCACAGGGCTCGCCGTGTGCGGTAACGGCTGTGCTTACACTACACGCCCGGTTCCTTATCAACGTGAGCTACGCTCCTGTCTGCTCAGGGGTCACAGGGCTCGCCGTGTGCGGTAACGGCGCTGTTTACACTACACGCCCGGTTCCTTATCAATGTGAGGTACGTTCCTGTCTGCTCATGGGTCACAGAGCTCGCCGTGTGCGGTAACGGCGGTGCTTACACTACATGCCCGGTTCCTTATCAACGTGAGGTATGCTCCTGTCTGCTTAGGGGTCGCAGGACTCGGCGTGTGCGGTAACGGCGGCGCTTATACTACATGCCCGGTTCCTTATCAATGTGAGGTATGCTCCTGTCTGCTCAGGGGTCGCAGGACTCGCCGTGTGCGGTAACGGCGGTGCTTACACTACATGCCCGGTTCCTTATCAATGTGAGGTACGCTCCTGTCTGTTCAGGGGTCACAGAGCTCGCCGTGTGCGGTAACGGCGGTGCTTACACTACATGCCCGGTTCCTTATCAACGTGAGGTATGCTCCTGTCTGCTTAGGGGTCGCAGGACTCGGCGTGTGCGGTAACGGCGGCGCTTATACTACATGCCCGGTTCCTTATCAATGTGAGGTATGCTCCTGTCTGCTCAGGGGTCGCAGGACTCGCCGTGTGCGGTAACGGCGGTGCTTACACTACATGCCCGGTTCCTTATCAATGTGAGGTACGCTCCTGTCTGTTCAGGGGTTACAGGGCTCGCCGTGTGCGGTAACGGCGGCGTTTACACTACACACCCAGTTCCTTATCAACGTGAGGTACGCTCCTATTTTATTCCCGTCCCACCCCCTCCACCCACCCCCCATCTACTGTATACATGAGTGAAACAGGACATGGGACTCAGTGTAAAAGCTATTATATGTAATGACATTCACATAACATATTCATTCATCACGAGGGACGTTTCATCAGGAACATAGTCATTCCTCTGCGACATGAAACATCTCCGGCATTACAAACTCTGCGAATGACGCACGTGATTCAAGTGAATGTAGTTTTATTATTGCACATGTAAAAACAGCATTTCTTATGTGGATCACTTCAAACTTCAAATAACCAGTGTATGCACAATTACGTGTTATACAAAAAATATACAAAAACACACATACATTCACACAAAACAGTATCTATGTCTACTCATCACATTTACTGGGCCAACTTGTTTTTTCTTCATAAATAGAACGGAGATGGCGACTTTAATTAAAAATGTAACTATTTGCATTTGTATTGCTGTTTATTCGAGTAGAAATTAATCTTCCTGACTTAAGAAAAATATGCTATTTTATCTCGGTAACGGCATTAGAAAACGCTCTTGGGACGCCCGTGAAACGAACCCAAAGTAAATGACTAATCTGTGTTTAGAGGGTAACATCCCGTTCGAATGAAAGGGCAGCGTTTACTCCAGGTGACATTAGAGACAGTCGCGTGTTTGCAGGTTTACTTTGCGTCGTTCGTTATTTAATTTTTAGCTGTTTTTTTTTAAAATAAATATTCCATTATATGCTCATATACAATACCATTTTAGGCAATGCACAACATTAAAACGATGGGTGTCAATCACCTGAGAGACGAATTAATACACCCATCACCAGTGCTAATCCCTACAGCGAACAACCCGCTACAGACATCATGCCTGTCCAATATTCTGGCGAATGTAATTAATCTGAGGAGTACATTCACGATTTCTGTAGTGTTGTACCATACAACTTATTTACAAAAAAAAATTCCGACAAAACCTAATATGAGAAAGAACGAATACTCACCATAAAGTTGCGGTAAGTAATTGACGTTTTATTTAAAAATGTCGCAGGGCTTCTGCGTAATAATTATTAGACATATAAGGAAATAGAACAAAATGTGCCGCCATCTTCTTCCAAAATATTCAAATTATTATTATTAATAATAATAATAATAATAGTAAATCGTTTTACTTTATAAGCATGGAAAGCATTCCGCATTATTACCAGCAGCTCATTTATTTAAAAAAAAACAATAAAACACTCACTTCATACAGAATCCTCAAATTATAATAATAATAATAATAATAATAATAATGTTTTGACCGCTAACACGTTGTTCACATATTATTAAATAATCGTATCCTCGGGGACACGAGTTCAGTATTGGTTAATAATCTACAGCCATTGGAAAAATCCTGATTTCCAGATGTTGAACATCTTTCCTTTGCTGTGCTTACCCGTCACTTGGAAGCCGATTGGCTTTGAACAAAAGCATCAAATAGTCCAGCCCCTTGATTGATGATTTAATTATCCATACAGTAGATCACTGCATCTAGATGGGGAAAAAACACATTATTTACATAACCAATCAGTGCGTTTCAAAGGTGGAGCCTGCGCTCGGCACGTGTAAACTGAGATAACTCTACTTTTAGAGTAATTAATAGTGGCAAAATAATAAGTTAGAACCACACCCGTTAACTTAATAACACGCCCGTTTGCCAGTAACGGTGGTCAGCAATATTTCTCTCAATATTTAACGGTGCACGCGAGGTCACGATGTACATTTTAAATATATTATAAATTAATTCATTTTACATGTTTGTATCTTCCCCTATATGAATTCAATTTTTGATTATTTAGATAAAATAAAATAGATAAGCACTATCCAGCAATTTAGTTAATTAGGCTACCACGGAAGCATTACATGAGTCATACGCAGTCAAATTCTTGTATGGCTAATAAAACACAACGCAGCACCACAAAACACAACAAGACAAGGCAAAGCAAAGCAAAACAAAAGAAAAGTCATCAAAATGTGAAACAAGAGAAAAGGGAAATACGTCACATTTAGTTTCAGTTTACAAACAGCGCGAAAACGTAACCCGTTACAAAAAAAATTTAAATAACAAAATCAATAATAAATATAAATAATTAAACAAACAAACAGAGAAATAAATAAATGCAAGTAAAGGCAAACGAATAGAGAGGTACAAGTGGAAACGACGATGTTACAGTAATTGGAGTGTAATAAAAAATGAAGGTGTTGGTATGAGCGAATGAATAATGAGAGAGACGCGCTGGCAGACGCTCAGACGTAAGTAAGCAGATATTTCGAGGCTCTGGACGCTGAGGGTCACCAGCCGCTGCGGCACGATTTCCGCTCGGTCCCCTTTTGTCGTGACGGCTCTGGAAGCTGGGGCAGGACTGGGGGAGCTCCAACTTCCTCCAAATATTATCCTTGCTTGGATTGCAAGGTAATCCGACTCAGCTCATTTCTCCCGGATCATAAAAAAAGAAGAGAGAGAGAGGGGAAAAAAAAAACTTGATCACGTTTTCCAGAGGATGCTCACGTTTGGTGCGCCTCAATTATCCCTCCCCGTGAAGATAGGTGGCGTGTGATGTAGGGTCTCTCCTCTGTATTACAGAAAAGAAAAAGAAAAAAATGTCATTAGAAGAGGCGTAACACGTCAGTCCGTCCCCAGGTTTGTTTCCTGGAGTGGCTGAAAGAAATCAGTCCTAACCTGCCCAGCAGGAATAACGGTCCTTCTTCCAACTATTTCCAAGGCTTATAATAATCTCGCAAGGATCCTCTTTTCTCGAAATTATTGCTGCTTCGCTCCGGCTTCCTCGAACGAACTATTTTAAAAGCACAAATAATCAGGTAGGTGCGATTTGTCTGCTTTTCCTTCGTTTCGGCGGCGTTTTCGCTGATAAAACGCTCATCTACTCTCACCATTATTAAAAGGCAGTTTTGAGCGCAGTCTTTTTCACTGAAAAGTTTGACCACCTGCGCAGGTAAAAAAAAAATAAAGGTGCGCGTTTGCTCAATCGCAGGAAAAGCTTGTGCTGGATCCCACACGCTTTTTTTATCCTGCGAGATTTTTTTTATGCAACACGGTTTTTCGAGCAATTTTCCACTTGATTATTTTGGATCCTCAAACTTCACCGAAAAACCCACATTTTGGGTTTTAATTTGATAACATGCATTTAGCCACGCTAATTTCCTTGTAATGATTTAATATATGATGCTTGATAATGTAGAATAAATTATTTTAACAGTCTTCGTCTGTTACACGAGGTTTATGAGCGTACGTTTTTCGATTATGGTAAATGTGGCGAAAACTGCATTTGGTTTTTATTTTCTAAAATGCACGCATTTTATAGCAACAGTTATTGAGTTTGTTTTTGTTGGTACCTGTTTCACACCATTGCGAGATACGCATCGTTTGTTTGTGTTTTCTTAAGTGTTTGTAAGTGTCGCTTTTCTCTCCACGGTACCTCTCGCATTGTATCATCACAACAAGCAAATTCACTCGCTACCAGGGGCTCATCTGGAGGTTATTTTTTCTCTCGCATACACTTTAATTACATATTGATCCCTTTATCAAGTGTGTCTTTTACTAAACTGAGTCTTAACAGTTTTAGTGACCGCACGACGAAACTTTTTTCCGCTTCCCAGTTTAGTCGTGCCTGCGTCTAGCACGCAAATTATTTTATAAGCTCTATTTAGGCTGATGCTGGTACACATTTGTGAAACCATATCAAATTGCATTCTTTATACTTACATAATAATTATACTTGATCTTGTCATTTGCAGAATATATTAAAACGACCTAAAGCCGTTATGGCCCCACATAACTTTTTATGGCAAAGCTTAACATTGAAATACCTCGTTTGAATGAATGCAACGCCGTGGTGTCATGACACACACTATGTTGTAGTTTGAAGGGACTGTAAGAATAGAGCTCCCTTTGAAATATCAGGGACCGTAAGTCGCCCTTTAAGTTCAACTCGCCGATTTCCTCATTACACGCTGGATCTCTTTTGAGTCCTTCTTGCTTTGCGGTTGAAGGCTGTGAAGCACAGCTCCGCCATCCCATAAGCAGTCACAATGAATTAATAGTGAATTATATGAGTCATATCGGAGGTGTCGTGCGTCTATCCTTTTCTGCGCTCTTTGCGCACTTTACTGAAGACAGGCGCCGTGCGATCTCTGTATTGAGTCCTTTTGCATTGAGGTTAAAGGCTGCCCCCCCCATCCCATAAGCAGTCATAGTGAATTATATGAGTCATATCGGAGGTGTAATGCGCCCTCTCCTTTTCTGCGCTCTTTGCGCACTTACTGAAGACGGACGCGCCGCGTCTCTTTTCTTTTTTGCGCTCCTTACAAACTTGTCCCGTCCGAGGGTCCCGGCTCGTCATTAATACCCCTAAATCCTCCGTGCCGGTGCATTTTCAATGGGGATCGCCCACCACACTGTCGCTGTGTTTGGTTGTTAGATATTGCTGCCGATCCGAGGAGCCGAGTCCATGCGAGCCGTCTGCCATCCGATCCCCTCTTATCAATGAAGCAGCAGCAGATCATGGCGGATGGCCCCAGGTGTAAGAGGCGAAAGCAAGCCAACCCGAGGAGGAAAAACGGTAAGAGCCGTGCCATTTTCTCCAGAAAGGGGCTTTGCGAGTCCGTTTAAATGATAGGCGTGCTGTGTTTTCCTGGGGGGGGGACGTCGTTTTATAGCTCCGGGCTCTGTACTACCCCAGCGTTTAATTATTCCGAAAAATCCAGTGCTTTTTATTGCATTTACATTTTTAATCTGTGTCAACGCATGTTAAAAATAAGTTGGAGGCAGTTTAGGGAGGGCTGTGTGGGAATGTGGGGGGTGTTTGAAACTTTAGCAGATAAATGACGCCTCTGTCCCGTAATCTTAGTCTTCGCAAGGTGAAAACCGTTACACGACTTTGTCTCTGTTTTACTTGAGCTTTGTTTGTTGAACAGAAATTAGATACGTGCGCTTACTGTGATCCTTATTCGTGTACAATTGTGGATTTTTCGCTGTATAGTGATGCCCTGATCACTACATTTGTGTGGCGTATTTTTACTTATTTGACGAATAATTTTCATTCATTCTCATTAGTAAATAAGTACGTGTGATGCATATCCAGGCAAGTAATCTATATCGTCAAACCTCATTTACATAGTCATAGAAACACACATTGATCCGTGTGCACATATATATGTTATTTTCTTTAAACTCGTTTCTTACTGACTCTGAAATTAGTCGGATGACTAATGACTAATTTGAGGGTGGGGATGATTTGTCCTGCTCGGACAGACACACACGAGTTGCTGACAGTAAGGGAGGCACTTCCAGGCCGGCCCGTTTATCTGTATAATAACGGGACCATGCCGCCCATGCGGGCGCTCCGTGCGCGTCCCCGCGTCCCGGAGTCACTGAACCGTACGGGGGAGTGACTGCCGGCCCGTTTTTATACAAGCAGCCTTTCGTGTCTGTTTTTCTTTTGTGCCTCGTTTAAAGCGACACTTTCAGGGACGCAAATGCGCAGTGCAACCTACGCTGTCCATCTGTAGATCTGTTTCGGTGTGAAATACTACCGATTTCAATACACATTTTCTTTTTTTTATAATTGTCAGTAAGATTAAAAACAACAACAACAAAAAAAACCTCTGGGCTTGCATTATAATTATTGTATTTATCTCATGCCCTTATTTGCGATGCGTGAGGACATTAGCAGCCTTGTAGAAACACATTGATTTGCATGCGAAGTGCTTTTCCTGCGCTCGCTTTTAACGGGGCAGATTAAATGCCATATTCCTATTCTTCTTTTATGTCGACTTTCTTTTCTTTATTAAATGCTGGGTATCGATTTGCTAAAATCAATGTCAGCAGTTGAGGGTCTTTTCTGTTAAGAAGTAGCTTGGAGCACGTTGCTGATCTATTGAATAACAAAGGCTTGGACTAAAGTAGCCCTTTTTAAAGTGTGCTGAGCCGAGCTTAAGAGGGCTCTGAAATATAATAAACCAAAATGTAGTCGTTGATGTCGTGCTTTGTTTTGTTTTAAGTGAAATGCTGAGAGTCAGACGTAGAGAAATGTGAAATACTGTAAATACTGTATAATATATATATAAACACCTAGCTGAGATAAAGGATTCTTGTATTTAAACAAGTGCACGCAAAGTGCAAATTATTATTGCTTGCTAGGTACACTGGTTGCAGAAATACTGCCCGTATTTTCATTAAGGTTTTAATTAAACCCACAAGCATGCATGCGTGTGTATGAGTGTGTGTGTGTATTTTTTTTATTATTATTTTTGCGGTAGGTTGTGTTTTAATTGCACGGCTGAATAAACACGGCGGTCCGTCCATTTGTTCTTCCCTTTTGCCATGTAACGCAATGCATCCAACAGTTTTTCCTCTGGGAATAGGCTGGATTTATCCGAGTTGAGGGATTTTTTTTCAAGGCTGACTTTGTGTCCTGACCGCTCGTACAAAATACGACAGTGTTTATCGGCCTGATAAAGCAACGCGAAGCGGGAAGCGATATATTTAGACAGAACCCCCCAAAAAAAGTTAATCGGTTAACTGCTGCTTTTTTCCTGTGGAGTCCAAGCAAACTGTGTTTCGAAACACGGAAAATAATAAAAGAGACTAAGAATGAACGTACATAACGGTCCAGTGACCAAATGTTTAATCCAGATTGAGATATTAAAGTAAAACCAAATAAATGCGTGTGTATTTTAATATCAACGCCAGCACAGTCAATTAGAAAAGCTGATTGTCAGTTTTTCGAAGTAAATCAGGTGGTGATGCTAGCTTGATTCTCTTAGTAACTCTGTTACTCTTTCACTGGAAAAGGGAAAAGTACATTTTAACTACGGACACCCAAAACACTGGCCTTTCTGTCAGATCACCGGGGTTGTGTGTGTTACCTATTCTATTTAAGTCCTATTTATTATGACATTTATTTTACTTCATCAATTGAAAAAATGTATTAGGTTATAGAGGAAAATATAGGTTATTTAATTTTAGTGTAGATGTATGCAAATATGACTTATTCATAATCTAAGATTTCTTGTGTGATTCTGAGCGTGAGGGCAGCCCGTTGACCCCCTTATGGAGGCAGTTAATATTTGATCAGTACAAGCTCTACATTAAGTGCGTTTTATTTTTTCGAGACCTATGCATGTTTTATCAATGGCAGTTCGTGGGCCCGCCGTCACCCCGCATGGGAGATCATGTCTTCGGCACAGAATTAACGCCGCTGCTCTCCTCTTTGATCGCCTGCTATTCTGATTTTGGCGCGGTGGTTGTTGATGATCCCGACATTGTTGCATGTGTTTCTTGTTTGTCTTAAAAAAATTTTGCCCTCCTTCATGGACGAGGTTGGGAGGCGGGTCAGATCGATCGGTACATAGAGCTCCCCAGTATGAATCCTTGCCTTCTGTAGGACCAGAAGAAGAACACGCACCTCCATCCAGCAGCCCCCACACCTGTATCTTTACAGCGCATGTGTTGTGTGTTATACTTTGCTGCATGGGTTCTTGTCTGCGTATTTGTCAGGTCAGAAGCCAAGAGACCGGCTTTGCTGTTCAAACCTTATACTTTTAAGCAGTGGAATAGAAGTGAGTGTAATATTGAGGGAACACAACTTAATAATATAAAGGGAAAGATCTATTTATTGGGGAGTGAATGAAGCCAAATTAAATATTGGGGGGTACATCTCCCTCCCTGACCCCCCTGGTTCCTGCGCCTCTGCTTTTAAGCTGATTATTCAACCCGGATTGGTGGTTTCATTTTGAAAAATTGGTTTTTTTATTTTTATTTCTGCGGTATTTAAGGGCACAGTGTCGCTCGCTCCATTGAAACGTTTTTCTGAATCACGTTAAAAGATGCTCTTCTCACACCGTCCTGTTTGATCACTCTCGTCTTCCGTCTCCCAGCTTTTGTAACTGTCAGAAGGTCACACCAACTTCAGCTTCATCGAGCACCACCCCCCCATTTCTGGAATGCCGAAATTTCACACAGACCCCTCGTTTTTATGGCATTAGCAAATTTTGTCTTCTGTTTGATACGCTTTCTTACCGCAGTTAAAGTTTTGTCTTTTAAGATTTCCTGTTACACAAAGAGCTTTTCGCTTTCAATCAACACAAAGCCATTTAATTATAGATTTTCCCACTAGAATATATTGATTACATAATATAAAGTAAAAGAGAGAGAGAGAGAATGAGAGAGGGAGGAAGAGAGGGATGGATGGAGAGTTAGCTGTTTCGCTCTGGGGGGGGGAGTACAATGCTGGGGATGTGATTGTAAAAGCCCTGAATTCATCCTACAGGTATCTCAGCGGCTTCCCCATTCTCCTGCTTTGGCCTGCCTTTCAGCTGCTAACAATGGCAGGTTTCTTCCAGTCTAAACATTTTGTCCATCTCTATTATTCATTTGCTTTTAAGGTGCATTCGCTCCCCTGCAGGGAGAAAAGACCGCCCCCCTTCCTACTCCTGCCCTCCTTCTCTTTTTTTCCTCTCTGCAAATTCAGCCTCCCAAGGTGGACGGTACTCCGAGGAATGACGGTTTGGGGCCGGGGGAGGCGGCAAGCGGCCGTGGATGGCGGTTCGCGGCCGGCCGGCCATGATGTACACCCCGGCATGATCGCGTACCTTTCTGTGGGCCGGTCCCTGTAGCTGGAGAGATGGTGACACTCCGCTGTGTTTGGAGAAGGATTATTTGGTTTAAGCAACTGAAATAATTAGTGCTGGTGTCACGGGCCGGCGAGGGGTAATCTCTGCCGAACAGCGCCTCCACCGTCGCCGCGGCCCCCACGCTCCCCGCGCTCTCGCCTTCAGCCCAGGCGCTCAGCGGTTGTGATGCAAACTCCATCCGATTAATCTCCCGCTTCCTGCTTGTGATGATAATGTTTTTATTAGGTCCATAAAGGGGTTCGGCGGCCAGCCTGCCAGATTGCCTCTCCCTGGACCCCCCCACACTGCATATACCTCTTCCGGCATGTTTCCCCCCCCCCCCTTTAAAATTCCTGCTCACTTGATGTTTATTTCTTAGCATGTCGACGTGACTTGCGCGCACCTTAGGATAGAGGCAATTACGGGTAGTTTTTCTCTCTGTCACAACGAGCATGACGTCTACGGCTGTCACGTGAGGGGTGCTTTTTTACCAGATTGAGTTCAGTGTGAGTCTCTGAACAGAATTACTTCCTGGGCGCCTTTCTCAGGTCATGACCCATCTAGGTACAGGCATGTATTTGGAGCCAGTAGTCCAGAACTCCTCTTCTGCTGATTTAATATGAATTAGTTTCAGCATTTCTGGTAAATATTTTTCATTCAAATGTGTGGTCCACTAAGACAATGAGTGTTGTGATTTTGTTTTTATATATATATATATATACATATATATATATATATGTGTGTTTGTGTGTGTGTGTATATATATATATGTGTGTTTGTGTGTGTGTGTGTATATATATATATGTATTTATTTTTCTTGTCTTCTGACTTGTTAATATAAAAGATTATTTGGCTGTGTATGTGGTTGCTGACTGTCTGGGCCTGACGCTGACGGCGTGCTTCTTGCAACGCCAAACCATGAAACGGTCGCATTTCCCAGCACAGCTCACCGCAGCTCATCGCAGTTAGGGCCCTACCGGATCCCTTGCCCGGCTCTAGTGGCACTGTCCAGATTCCAAAAGTCGGTTGTCAGCGGCCGAACTGGACGCCGTGAGCCGGCCGGTGCCGGTCCGCCGATCTCCGAGCTTCGGGACGACATCTCGCATGGCCGTCATTTTCTCGGCAAAGCAAAGGTAGTGCGCAGATCGCGAAATACCGTGCGCTTCCTGCCCCACCAGACACGCATTGGGAGCTAATTTTTGTAAATTGTGGGAGATGTTTTTTTTCCCTCCATTTTCCCCACTTTTTTTTATTTTATTTTTCTCTGCATCGCCTGGCCTGTGAAGATATTTTTGCCTCACGGGGAGAACACACACAGTACGGGCACCGTCAGCAGAAGCCCGACGTGGCGGCCCGGTCTCCGGGATGCCTTAGGTATGATTTCACTTTCGCTCACATCACCGCTGACCTGAGTGCCTTTCATATCTGATCCGCCGCTCTCCCCCAGTAAACATCCCCCGGGGGGCAGAACAAAGACAGGGCTCTTCTTTCTTAATCACAATTCAGCCCTTTCAGCGCCGGCAGGCCGCATTAGCATTCAGCATCAGAAAAGGGCCGAGATGAAAAGGGGAGAGCAAGGGAGGAGAGAAGAGGAGTAAAAGAAGAATAAGGAGGGAGGGTGCGAGAAGGGGTGGGCAGCGAGCAAAATAACTTAGGTGTTTGTGGCTGTTTGTTGAGCGTCCCCTGGTTACAGGCCTTATATAGCTGTCGGTGCCGTGGGGCGCGGCCCTCCTGACTGGCAGATAGTGTTACGAGGTGGCATGTCACTACTATTCATGGGCGCTCGCTCACGCGAAACTCTCGACAGCATGCTCTCTGCTCTGCGAGGGATCGCGTCCTCCGCGGGGCCCTAATCGCACAGGACAGGTGTGTCCAAACTGCCTGCGTTGTTTCTGTTCTATTTTGTTTGTTTTCGATTTTGAGTTTGTCATTTGTTTTGCTATGGGAGGAAAAAAAATGTGCGACTTGATGCTCTCACCTCTGAAGACAATGATGACAAAAAATAAACTAAATAATAATAATAATAATAATAATAATAATAATAGTGGTCGTCGTTGTTCTCACTCCCCTCGCTGTTTCTGAATGGCCGGCGGTATCAGTCGAGCCGCCTGCCGAATGTCCCGCGACCTTTTTGTCGGATTCGGCTTGCAGCCGCACTCTCTCGCTGACTTTCACACGTGTCTTCTTTCGTCTTTCTCCACGTCTGGCTTTTTCGACCGCGTCCTCTAGCCTCTGAAAGTTTTTTTTTTTCTTTATTTCCCTGCGATCCGGATTAAACGCGACAGAGTTCCGACGGCAGGCTAAATCCTGTTCTTATCGATTTATAGGCAGACGTCTTCATTGTGTACGTTCTTTCAGTCCGTCTGAAATCCCATATGCAAATCCGCCTGCGGCCCTAAAGCCGGCCCTGCTACAACTTTAAATGCATCATGTGATATGAACCCCCCCCCCCCCCCCCCCCCCCCCCCCCCCCCCCCGGCCACGCGCGCCGCCCCCCGGGGTTGGGTGGGTAAAAGTGGTGGTTGGTGGGGGGCACCCCCCCCCCCCCCCCCC